>JAUMHR010000060.1:1713795-1726969 GCA_032361145.1 Enteromius fasciolatus | reverse complement strand
AAAACATGTCAGTGTCATTGTTTTGTGTTAAGATGCACACCTGTAATATTTTCTTATAAGGCATTTTTGTAAAAGTTCCTTGCCGTTTTCGCTTCGGGCTTGCTTAGTTGGGGACACTTCATTTCTAGCAATTATCAATAATTTTAAAAAATTAGCTTATCTACGACATCTCTGCCATCAATAATAAAATGCCTTTAGCAGAAATTTAAGTGTTTAGTCTTTTCATTATGCATTAGTGACTCTCGATTCTCCAAATTTGATAATGTTCAGTGCTTTGACACAATATGTACAGTTAAAAGCACTATATAAATAAAGGTAATTAATATATATATATATATATATATAAAACAGTTGTGCTTTTACTGTTACTTAGTAACTCCACAATAATGCAATGAATATTGTGGAATTTTTACTGCAAAACAGCACAAAAAAAAAAAAAATCTGGGAATAAAGTATGAAAATATATTTAGTATATTTTTATAGCCCCTTATCTGTGTACAGATATTTTTCTTACTAACCAAGTTTACAATTGACTTTCTCAAAACTACATTAATGATGAATTAATTTAATGACCCATTAATAAGCAAAGCTTTAAAAATAAAGTGTCGGTTTCACAAACAGGGTTTGCTTAAGCCAGGACTAGGCATTAGTTAAATTAAGATATTTAAGGAACTTTTACAAAAACATCTTGTAAGAAAATATTACAGATGTGCATCTTAACACAGAACAATGACACTGACATGTTTTAAGATATGTCAGAGCAAGATATTTTCATCTGAGATAGCTCAAACATGCAATTTAGTCTAGGACTAGCTTAAGCCTTGTCTGTGAAACTGGGTAAGTGTGTATTAGTGTGGTGCAGATTAAAAATCATCTGATTTGTGGCAAGACTGAAATGCAAACACTTAATTATAGACAATAAGATACATTCTGCTTCCTTTCACTTTGTTATTGACTTTATTTAGGCCTGCATACATGATTTATTAGTTAAGGCATTGTCATGTTATGCTCATATTAAATTAATAGCACCATATTGTACACAATACTCAGTCACGTATTTGCGTATTATTCACTACGCTAAGCATCATCACAAACAGCATGTAAGCCTAAAATAATTATACTTACTTTAAAACGGCAACACACAATAACTCAACAAGCATTCATTTATTTGCACATTCTAATCTTTGTCAAATTCTCCTTGACCATCTTTTTTCTCATCTCTGCCCTTTTCCTTTGTAGATTCTTTCACCACCTGAGCAATAAACAAAAGAATCAATCAGAAATATGCAACATATGATACAAATATAAATACATTTTAAAAAATCTTACAATATATAATGTTAAACACTGTTAAATATTGTTTTTTTCACTGACCAGATTATTGTTAAATTATCTAAGATGTCTGTAAGATTGGAATCAAAGTTTTCTCACCTCTCCATCACGAATCTCAACAGTCTTGATTACGACTTTCTTTCCAGGTCCAATATCAGAAAACTGACCATAATCTGTCCAAAGACATCACACATCAGATGATATAATGCAAAAGTGGAATAAAACAACTCAGTAGTACAGAAACCGTTAGTTAAAAAACGTTACTGATTGACACCGATGAATCCATATAGTGAATATGGATAGCCATAGTTCCCTTCCTTCCTCATCCTCGATCGCAGTATCTCTCCTCCTCCCCTACGCCGCCTCCTTTCTACAGGGAGGGGGCACTCAGGGTTGAGAAACGGCTGTCCGCCTCTTCCCTCTCCCGAGCCCTTAGGGCTATTCACCCTAGTGCTCGGCAGCCCTTCTAACCCTGAGTTTCATCCCCTAGCAGCACGCCAAACAAGCTTCGCTTATTTATATATGCCGACAAGCTCGAAATCGTGAAACATACAACTCCAGTGTAATGAATCATGTAATCTAATTGGTTTTAGGTAAGAACTACTTTTGATTACATTTTAAATTACTTTGAATTAGCTCTTGTTTATCTGATGTCACATACACTGAAATATGATAATCTTGGAGTATTCAGTAAAAGTTTGGTAACACTTTAGAATAGGTAACAATTAATCACTTTTAACAAGGAATTTTGCTTCAATAGACAAAATTCCTAATTTGCTGCTTATTAATAGTAAGGTAGTTGTTAAGTTTTAGTTATTGGGTATGAATAGGGATGTAGAATACGGTCATGCAAAGGCATTAATATGTGCTAAATTACTACTAATAAATGGCCAATATTCTAGTAATATGCATGCTAATAAGCAACTAATTAAGAGACCCTAAAATAAAGTGTTATGATAGACTCACCACCACTGTGTCCAGCTATTGAAGGCATTTTCATGATAGGAACCACAATTCTGAAAGGTGCAATTTGAAGGTCATCAGTTACCAACAAACAAATTTACTCAAAGAAACTTGTTAAAGCGGCTCTGTGGCAGCACTCTTACCGGTTTTCCTCTCCCTCCAGAAGTTTCCTGTAGGTGGCAATCTCAATATCTAGGGCCATCTTAACGTTGAGCAGATCTTGGTATTCCCGCAGGTGGCGTGACATCTCCTCCTTCAGGTGCCGTATCTCGTCTTCTAGACGAGACACAGTGTCTTGATAGGTTCCGGCCTCTGCAGCAAACTGCTCTTCCATTTCTCTCATCTGCCTCAGCAAAGCCTCATTCTACAATTACAAACAAACACAATCTTTTAGCTAAATAAGGGAATATCGCACATTTAAATTGTTTTACATAAAGCAACCTATTATGACTACATACACACACATTTGAAACAACTGAACAGTTGAAATATAACAATTCAAATATAGCATAATTAGTAACTCCTGAATCAATTTCTGTTTAGTTTTTTATACAAAGCTTTAGAGAGCTTTAAAAGAAGATGTATAAATATTTTATGATATGTATGTACAGTGCTCTTGAGTGCGTCGATATCACAGTTCTGGGCTTGAATTTGCCTCCTCATGTCATTGGTCTCTTGTTTAGCTTGTCTCACGGCCTCAGCATTGCGCTTAGCCGAATCAGTCAGGTCAGCAAACTAGAAAGAGAAAAACAGAGATGATCAGTAGTTTTACAGTATTTTACCACTGTATTATCAGTAACACACTCACACTGTGGCTCTCACCTTGGACTTGTACCACTCCTCGGATTCCTGCATGTTTTTGGTGGCGATGTTCTCGTATTGAGCTCTAATATCTCGAAGTGCTGCTGTCAGATCAGGCCGGCTGGACGTCTCCATCACCTCCATCTTCATCTGCTGACTCTGAACACTCACCTGCACATCCTGAATTTCCTACACATTTAAAATACATAATTATTTTGAATTATTGTGTGTTTTTGTTTGTTGAAAACAGTATATAGATGGAATCAAAATGGAAAGGTTAACAACAACAAAAACGTATTTGCCATAACATTTTGTAATGAGAGAACTTCCTCATTAATTCCATAATTACAAAGAAAGGTGTATTTGGCCTATAATTATACCTGTAATAGTCCATCAACCATATTGTTATTAATTAAAATATTTTTTGTACACAAAGATTTGACGACTTTATTCAACAATTTGTCTCATCTGGTGTGCTGGAACAGGTTTATTTAGAATAGATTCCATGTTTAATGTTTAATAGAGATTTGATTGTTTACTGAACATGGTTGTTTTATGACAGTAATTTTCCTATTCACTTTATTAATGGTTTAGAGTGCCATCTAGTGGAAGTTAATGTTACTTTAATTAGTGATTTCTTTTGTTCACGTGAATCAGGAAGTAAAAGTGCTCTAAGCGAGTAGTGGTGACGATGGCTCTCTTTAATCGCCATATATTTCTGTAATCTGTAACCTTGCAACCGCATCGCTTGTAAGTATTTCTTAGATTACACTAATGTTCATTATACCTGTATATAAACGTAAATCGTTAATGTTAAACATTGAAAACACTGAATTATGAATTATTAATCATTTTTATTGAGCTATTATATTAGCCACGTTCTACTTCAGCATCATATCTTTGTATTGTTTATTTACATATGATAAGGCTGTGTGTATTTCAAAGGATTACAGCATTTCAATGTGGATATTGTTTTGCTTCTGTAGTTTTGTTAATTTTTGGACAATATTATTCAATTTGTTTATTTGTTTACTTGTAGTTTCACTCCATACCCAAGACCATTAAACCTCTTCAGAGTTTTGTGAGGGAAGGGAGTTTATCTGACTGTCAAAACAGAACTAAACTATGTTGAGGACAGTACATCTGGCATAGTGCCATTTTGAAGAGTGTTTCAAATAGTTTATTTTAAAATAATAATAATAATAATAATAATAGATAAAATAATAATACAGAAGTCATTGGAGGTCAGAAATTGCTTGGCTGCCCACATTCTTTTGTCTTTAGCTGAAGAACAAAACTACAGATATTTCAGTCAACAAATCAATCAATCAACAATATGCTATATTGAGTGTTGTTGGCATGTAGTTGTGTTTACAGATAGATTAGCCTATTACATACTTTCCCCCACAACCACTAGTTTCCTTAATTATATATATATTATAATTATATGTTCATTGTAACAGTTATGCTTTTTAGCATTTCAAAATGATTTTTAACGATACTGTATGTTATCAGCATATACAGGAATTTGAATTTCACTTTTACCTAATTCATTTTTGCTTAATTAAATATTAGTCTTACCTCATCATGCATCTTCTTGAGAAACTCAATCTCATCCATCAGAGACTCAATCTTTCTTTCCAGATCCAGACGAGCAAGCGTAGCATCATCCACATCCTTCAAATATAAACACAGTCAGATTATTACAGATTATTATCAGATTTTACTTTGCATTTTTGTGTAAGATTAAGTAATGTAGGTAATTAAGTAATCATAAGAGTGCAAATAATGTAACAATTAAGAAGACGACATGTTTCAATTAACTTTGAAACAATATTACAATATTTTTTAAAGTGAAAGTAAGGATTATCATTTTTAGTAAAGAGCATCTTCTGGGGAACTCAGCAATCAACTCTAATGATATGCCAAATGATTGATGGCAAAAAAATGTATTTGACTGATATATTTTTTAAGAACCAATTTGGCTTGAATGGATTCTTAAAAACAAAATCAGAGTGGATTTCAAAATAAAAAATACTGAGCTATGCTACTAAAACATTGATGCTTGAGTCTTAATGCTTTAAATTCTTGAATCTGAAAGAGCAAAATATGAAAATAAAAAAAGAAAAAACCTCAGAGACAGCTTTCAGTGGAAATATGAAATGTGTTGTAAAATACTTTCCATTATACTTTTAGTACATTTCCATTTCCATTCCATTACCTTACGAAATAGAGTCAAATTATTCTCAGCTTCCTCTCTTTTCTGCATCTCCTCACTTAATCTGCACATAAGATAAAAATGAAAGTACACTTCAATAAAAAAACAAGGTTCAATACCGTTTCCCAGAGTAACAGAAAATTTTATTATACATTAGTGTGCTGTTAGAATCATGTAATCCATCTTTATTTCAGACTGGGATGAGTGAGAGAGGAGTCTGAAGCTGAGGCTATAATATAAATTTAAGATCTTATCTGGCAGAGAGTCAGATGAGCGATTAGCTGATTTGCGTAAAAGCATCTAGATTACATTAGTACTGGCTAGGTTCTTATTGCAAATGTAATAACCTATTCTAAGCACAAGCCAAATGTGTAGAGTGAGTGCTACAGTACGTTTGTTTTGTCCAAATCGGAATATATGCTCAAAGAAAAAGATCTAGATTATAAAGCAGAAGTAGATATGTTATCATATGCTAACTACATCAACCTCAGCAATGTATGATCGTTTTGGTTACAGCTAAAAATAGGCATCAAAAACACGAAATTATTATGTTCTATTCTATTCTATCTATAGCATATTTGTACTCACAATAACACTTTATTTTACAGTTACACCTATTAGTTGCTTATTAGCATGTATATTACTAGAATATTAGTCATTTATTAGTACTAAAAATCACATATTAATGCCTTACTCTACATGGCCTTATGCAACATTCCTAACTTAACCTTACTAACTATTAAGCAGCAAATTAGGAATTTATGGAGGGAAAAGTCAATAGTTTTTAATTTATTAATGTGTATTAATGTCAATTTTCAATTTTACAATTTTTAAACAATTGCATACAGAGTTTTGTCATCTAAAATTTGAACCTAGTTTTATCAATATTGACTAAAATAAATATACATGCCATGATAGAATGATGATACATTTAAAGGATATTTTCGTCAAAAGACAAAAACTATGATTGTACTGTAAGAATGAAGGTTGCATACTGTATGTTTGATACAATAAGATAAATGATTGGCAAAACAGTAACACTATTTAACAGACATTCTACTGACTATAAATAACTAGAAAAACTAAAACAGATAGAAGAAAACTGGACCCAACTAAGCCTGGTTCCTCCCAAGGTTTTTTTTTCGGATGGGGTTTTGGTTCCTTGCCGCTGTCGCCTCTGGCTTGCTTAGTTGGGGGCATCTAATTTCTAGTGATTATCGTCGTTTCGATTACAGAGACAGTCTCTGCATTTAATAAGTAATTTGTTTAATCTCACCATTATACATTACCATCACTCTATTCTCCTATTTAATAATGTTAATTTGCTACATCTGTATTGTTAAAAGCACTATATAAAAAAGTGATTGAATGATTGATTTAGCATCTAGCCACACACCTCCAGAACCAGAAGAGAAACCTATGCAAGTGGGCTGCTTTAAAAGTCTTTCAAAGTAAACTGTTTGTACTGCAGAGCTGGCAGCCATATCATCTCAGAATGTCCTTTGAGACCTTCTTTAACCATGACTCTACTCTTACTGCCCAGTACACCATTCCATTTCTGGTTCTGATGGCTGACATCATGTTGGGGTGTCCTTGACTCCTTGGCTGCAACTTGTCTTGTCACTGTCCTCTATCATGCATGCTATAATTTCTGTATTCCAGGGAATTAAGAATGAGGTGTTTTTATTTTATGAGGTGTATTTCTTCATCTTCTGCACTGGATGATCTATCTATCTATCTATCTATCTATCTATCTATCTATCTATCTATCTATCTATCTATCTATCTATCTATCTATCTATCTTTCTACTATATTTATATATGTATCAATCTTATAACTTTATATATAGGGTGAAGTTAGCTAAAATATATTTATATTTTCAATAATATTTATCATTTTCAATTTTTAATTTATCATTAATGTAAAATTGATCAAATAAGCTATGCATGATATCTTTAATAATACATTTGCTTTAAAATGCTTTAATAATACATTTTTTTATGAATTAGCATGGATCGCTTAAATATATTGATATTTTTTAAATGTGCTCTATAAAAGTAATTGCTTTAGTTACACTGTTTGATTTAATATTTCATACTTGTTTTACTTTTTCTTTCACTTTTTTTGAGGAGATATTTTCTCCCTTTTGTAGTCGGAGAAAACGCCCCGGCTCGAAAATCGTCAGCTCAGAGGCACAGCTCTGTCAGCGCGACAGGACACAGCAGACCCGTTCTCAAAGACTCGCCCTCCTTAGTTACTGTTGATAATTAGGCTGCAAATTTGCGCATGCACCAATGAATTTTAATAAAGTTCTAGGAGTGGTTAAAAGTTGTTCAAAGTACACGCACGGTGCCATGATGTCCTTTATCATAGAGATTGAATAGACCTGTGTGAGTATATGGAGCATTAGTTGTAGCTAAATGCCTCATCCATTAGACACAAGTCTAATCGCGTTAAACATGATGATGATGATGATGATGAAGGGAGGGTCCCTGCTGCAGTTTCTTTGTCTCTGTTAATTTCATTTGCTGCCACACCCATATGACATGAACATCATTTTGCAGTCATAGCTTACTGTTATTTTTTAAAGATCTAATTTTAATGTATTCAATCATGATATTAATTTAAGTCTCTGAACTAATTCAGGTTTTTAAAGCATTTTCTTTTTTCCTCTGTATCAAAATAAACATATTTTCTATATATATATTTCTCAATCCTGAACAAACTTAAAATAGCCTATATTTATTTCAGATCTATATCCGTAATGCCAGTGTAACCACATGAATTTTTAAAAAAGATTATTATAATTATGACAATTAAACCAAAGCTTAATCTTTCACAATCATACACAACATGTATTGTTAGACATATAAGATAATTAGAAACGGGGCCCAAACACATTTATAACTTAATTTTTACTTAAATAAAACGTAAAAGTGTTAAACGTGACACTTTTTTTACTCTTTCAAAAATTGAAAATTTTCTCATTATTTACTTGTGTTACTCCAAACCTGTATCACTGTCTTTTTTTTTTAGCAGTGCACACTTATATGGAATATTCAAATGTTTTTTGTCAATGCAATAGAAGTCAATATCCATGCATATAACTACGAAAAAACAAATGGTTTCGAATTGCCTGAAGATAAGTAGCCTAAATGAGGAAAACAATCCACTAATACACTGGCCTATGTCAGACATTTTATGTTTGGTGCATATAACGCATATCATATAAACTATTATATGTATATATATATATTTGAAAGGACTTATTATCAGTAATCTATCCCATACAAGCATGCACCAGTCAGCACACACACCTCTGTTTGAGCAGGGCCACATCTTCAGCCAGGTTGTCTCTTTCCACCTGCATCTGGTCTCGATCTTTGCCCGTCAGTTCCAGCTGTCTGCGCATCTCTCTCATCTCCTGCTGGCACAACTCATTAATTCGGCCTGATGGCCCTTGCTGCTGGTTCTTGTACTGACCCAGCTCCAGAATCAGCTTTGAGTTCTGCTGCTCCAAATACCGGACCTTCTCTATGAAGCTGGCAAAGCGGTCATTGAGTTCCTGTAGTTCTCTTTTCTCATTGCTGCGTGTGGTAAGGAACTCCTGGTTGATGGCCTCTGAAAGTGAGAAGTCCACTTTATCATAAGAGAGACGGGGGGCCGGAGCACTGGAGCGACTCCTAAAGTCCACCAAGCGAGTGGGACCAGAGGAGGAGATGTAGCGCCCCCCCATGCGACTGGACACAGGGCTATAGACAGGCGTCCCAAAATTGCGGTGATAAGAGGTGCGAAATGTAGAGTGACTCATGGTTTTACTTCTAATTGTTGTTTAAACCTTTATTAAAGGATATGCCTTGTTGTATCTTTCTCTTCGTCTGGTCTTTTTGTCTCTAGTAGTTTTGATCAAAGCTGAGTCACAGCAGGATGTGAGACTGTGGCTTTTATACATGAAGCAGGTCAGTTGATCTAAGCTCCACCCAGCCCAGCCCTTTCCTAGTCTCCAGAGCCCCTGATCTCATCTTCTTTTATGTATCTATCATTCATCCTTACAGTCATTCCCTCCCAAGCCCAACCTAGGCACACTGTGACATTTGATGCTTGAATTCTTACTACAAAACACTGATCATCAACTGCTTAATGTGGAATTGCTTCATTTATAATATCAAATGAAAGAAGCATTTATGACAATGTATCGTGGAAGTATAATTTAATGCAAAAGAATCTCCTAAACATCCAATGATGCCAGTACTTGCCATAAAATCACGGCCACACTTACCATACGGCTAGACTGAGCATAAATTGGGTTGTAATGTAGACTAGAAAAAAACAACAACAACACAAACTATGTATTAAATATTATTTGTGCAAACATCTATCTTTTTCAATAACCAATATCAATATCAACCTAATAATCAATAAAAAGTTCATAATATTTAAGTATTTTAGTTTATACTTGTGCTCTAAAAGTGTTACCATTAATGATAAGTAATTTGTACTCTTAAGATAAGGTACAAAGATGGCTCTTTGAAGGTAATGCCTCAGTGACAAACTGTTGTACCTCTAAATATATTTTTTTCTGAGGGCATTATTCTAATTTATTAAATTTGACATGAGATAACCCTATGGTGGCCTAGAAAGCTCAACTAGCCGCAACTTAAGTAAACACATGCAAAAAGAAAAAAAATGCATACAAACAGAAAAGTACGACAACACATTAAGAAAACATCTTCATCAGTTTGACAACACAGGTGCTGCAAATTATCGCAACACAACCAAACACAGAAACGCGCTGCAAATAGCACGGACCACAACGGAAATATTTCAGGGGGACCTCAAAAAGTGACAAACCCATCTGAGAGTATGTCACATTCTTGGTCTGTTTTAGTTCAGTTTTTCTGTGTTTTTGCTATTTGGGTTTTCATTTTGTTAGTTTAAGTCTTCTTCTTTTATATCATGTGATGTTTGTTGTCTTTCCCCATGTGCTTGTCTGACCTAGTTTTCTGTTAATAATGTATTCAGTTCAGGTGTGCCTCGTTAACGTTCATTGTCTCCCCTACTTAAGTTTCCCTCTGTTAGTCAATCTTTGTCCGTCAACAACGTGTTATGGTCTATGTGTTAACGCTGTCAATGTTTTAGATACTGCTCCACGTTTTGATTTATTAAAAGACCATTTGTTTATTTTACCTTTTTGTCTCCTGCGAACTCCTTCGTCATCCATAGACTGAACGTTACAGAGTAACTCTGGCTAACATAGCATTAAAATAATGTTTCACAGTTAAGTGTGTAATTTGTCAGATTAGTCTAATAATATCCAAAAGACTGTATGATAAGACTGTTAAAATAAACACAAAAAAACACCTTTTAATTCAGCAACAACACCTCTGCTCTGACCAAAAGCCACTGAACAAATAATCAGGTCCCAGATGGGTTTGTCCCTTTTTGAGGTCCCCCTGAAACATTTCTGTTGTGGTCTGTGCTGTTTGCAGCGCGTTTGTGTGTTTGCAGCACCTCTGGTTGCGTTGTGAAAATTTGCAGTTTGCATGTGTTTATTTCTGTTTGCATGTGTTTTCTTAAGTTTGCAGTGCTTTGAGCTCTCTCGGACACCGTAGGTAACATATTTCATAATGTTTGTTAATCAACATGTTTTCTAAAAAACGTGTAGAAGAATATGAATAAATATTTTACCACATACAGTGCTACTATAATTTATGCATAGCTTCCACTTTTTTCCTTTGGTCAGTCTGTAAAGTCACCATCACTGAAGCAGTATGACAAGCATGATATTTTCTAAAGAAATACATGTATTTTTCTGAGGTATTTGGTGATTGATTGTTAGGCAGTTAGTATTGCTAAAACGATGGGAATTCTTAAAGGGCTCATGACATGGATTTTTGATATTATTTGAATGTTCCTTTAAGTTAATAAAAGTTTTTTGCACAAAAGAAAAAAAAGTGAAAAAATTATTTTCAACCCTTATTCTGGTCAAGTCAAAACGGGGCGTGTCCTTTAAGGCTTGCCAGTAATTGGCCAGTTATGATTGGCTAACATCATAACTGCATAGGAAACAGTATCCATGCCCCACCCACTTACTTCTGCTTGTCAGTGTTTTGACAACATGATAAATAAACAATATAAAACTTCCTCCCTTTTTCAATCAAAGCATTACGAAAAAAAAATTACTTATGATTTGTGATGCAGTTGCAGTCAGATCTAGTGTCGTTTCAACTTTCAACAAATATTTCTTTCTAAACTCTCCATGAAATTGTGTCTTATTTGCAAAACAAAATATGTTGGTATCCCTATATTTGTACAAAGATGCACAAAAGCTGTTTAAACCAAATGCATTAAAGTGAATATTATTTCAATTAATTTATCCTGACAACAAACTCTAGTGTGTGGACTGTGTCAGAAAGGAATGTGGTTCTAGTTCTGGTTCTAGTAAGGACTCTAGCTGCTCCATTTTGGACCAACTGTAGTTTGTTTATCACAGACACAGATACACGTACAGAACAACCACCCAATAAAGCACTACAGTAACCTTATGGTCATAATGGTCTTGATGCTGTATTTTTCGTTAATTTAGTCACTATTGAATAAAAACCTAGGGTTATGTTTCTTTTCTTCTAAAAGAGATGAAAAGTAATCAGTTTTTAATGCTTTTCTGTAGTGTACTTTCGTTGGATATTTTGAGAAATTGAAATAATTTAGGTAGACTACTTAGAAAGCAGTCTTTGGTGGTGGAAGTGATGGTTCACCATATTGTAACAAGGAGTAGAATTTACAGTTTTAGCTAAATGGAGTTTACACAAGACTAGATAATGGTCTGCAATACAGTATACTGTATACAGTAGCCAGCACAAACATGACTGGGGATTTACCACTAATACATGTTTCTCTAGATAATGTTACTATAGCACTACTATGACTTGAAGCGGACGGCAGATGATCGGTTTAGCCAGTCTGTCTGTATCCTGACCTGAGCCCCAGTAAGACATCAAATTTTAAATCTACTCATTTAGTGGATAAAAGTGTACGATTTCTCTGTTTAAACATTTGTTATGTTCTCTATGTTGTATTGTGTATAAAACAGGCTCATGTGATTTGAAAGTCTTTTAGTTTTAAATAAGTTTTAAACATCTCATATTTTTCGGAATTCAAGTTGTATCTTTCTTTCATTGTCTCTACATAGTTTTAATAATTGCCATGACACATTTAATTGGAGTATCTAAGTAAAATCTGTGAGATACTTTAAGCTATCAACAAAAACATTAAACATGCTTGGATTATGTGAAGATTTCTTATTTCAAATAAAACAAAATTTCATTCACAAAAAGTTTGACATGCAGACTCTCCCAAATGTTACTCTTGTCATTAGTTAAGACCGACTGAAAAATAGGAGGAAGTTTTGAAAGTTAGTTTTCCTTCATAGTGAATCAAACTGAATTATTTTCAAAGATGAAGGAAAAACAGAAGGTCAGTTAATTGTTGATGTCCCTTTAAATTTATTCAAAACATGATCAAAAGCATACGAAAGGTTTTTATTGGGTTCTTAAAGCAAAAAAACATACACAGAATATGCACAACTAGCTTTTATTGTAATATTTTGTCAGAAAATTATTGAAAACAGACCATTATGTGAAATTATTAAATATTACCTGCTATTCATTTTCATTCTGGAGAAGTGATGACAATAAAATCTAATACTCCTCTCCCTCGATTGAATCTACACCCACCTCCTCATAATCTTTCTCCAGGGCTGCCATGTCTTCTCTAGCCTCAGAGAACTCTCCCTCCTCCATACCCTCACCTACGTACCAGTGCACAAAGGCACGCTTAGCATACATCAGATCAAACTT
>JAUMHR010000060.1:1696546-1708660 GCA_032361145.1 Enteromius fasciolatus | reverse complement strand
GTGGAGCCCTACAACTCCATTCTTACCACTCACACCACCCTAGAGCACTCAGACTGTGCTTTCATGGTAGACAATGAGGCCATCTATGACATCTGCCGTAGAAACCTTGATATTGAGCGCCCCACCTACACTAATCTTAACAGGCTGATCAGTCAGATTGTGTCCTCCATTACAGCCTCCCTACGGTTTGATGGAGCTTTAAATGTTGACTTAACTGAGTTTCAGACCAACTTGGTGCCGTATCCACGTATTCATTTTCCTTTAGCAACTTACGCTCCTGTGATCTCTGCTGAGAAAGCTTACCATGAGCAGCTCTCAGTGGCTGAGATCACGAATGCTTGCTTTGAGCCGTCTAATCAGATGGTCAAATGTGACCCACGTCACGGCAAGTACATGGCTTGCTGTTTGTTGTACCGCGGTGATGTCGTGCCTAAAGATGTAAATGCTGCTATTGCCACTATAAAGACCAAGCGCTCCATCCAGTTTGTGGACTGGTGTCCAACTGGTTTCAAGGTCGGTATCAACTACCAGCCCCCTACCGTTGTACCTGGAGGTGATTTGGCTAAGGTGCAGAGAGCTGTGTGCATGCTGAGCAACACCACTGCTATTGCGGAGGCTTGGGCCAGGCTTGATCATAAGTTTGATCTGATGTATGCTAAGCGTGCCTTTGTGCACTGGTACGTAGGTGAGGGTATGGAGGAGGGAGAGTTCTCCGAGGCTAGAGAAGACATGGCAGCCCTGGAGAAAGATTATGAGGAGGTGGGTGTAGATTCAATCGAGGGAGAAGGAGAAGAGGAGGGAGAGGAGTATTAAGAATTTTTCTTCTCCAGGTCAGTTTACAGCTTTGCATCATTAATCAGTTTTAGTCAGAAATGTTAATAAAATGAGGCTTTAAAGGGACAAGTGACGTGTCAAGTGAGAATTCAATTTGTCTATTGTGACATAAATGTGTAGTAAACGTTTGTTCTTTACATCATGTCAATCACATATTTAATGCTGCAGTCAACTGAGACTAAGTCATCTTTTGTGACTTTTCCTCTAATTAGTGTGTGTAGATCAAATAAAATTATGCACTGACCTTCTTGATGTCTGCAATAAATGTATAATTTCAAGACAAGATTGGCGTATGCTTTCACTGACACCCCAGTAAAACTTAAAATTAAAATTTTAAACATATACACACGCACACACATCTTCATAGACATGAATAAATGTCCAAGTACTTTTTCATTTAATGTAAACTACACTATATTCTAAAATAAATAACATGAAAGAATAAGACAAAAATTAATTTAACACATTTGTGTATTTACTTTAAGTAGTGACTGACAAAATATATTCACATTACCAACTGTATAAAGAATTGCATTCATGTTAATCAACATTCAAATGTCATTTTACTTAAGTATTCAAAACTGTAAAATGTAATTTTTCATGATATGGGACTGAATACTCCAAATATGTACTGAAGCCAGTGCAATGTGTTTCTGCATTCATTTCTATTTTAACCACAAGGAACAGAATCTACAGTCCACTTAATTATTTTTATTTCATTCAAAATGTTTTGATAAAATGTTTACTTGATATAATAAAACATATAGGGTTTAGGAATCCCACAAATTACATAAATTCCCTCATTATTAGCCATATTTGCAACTCAACTTCAGCACATTCATGGGCTAACTTTATGTATGTCACAGTTGAAGCTCAGAATGTGTTGTCATACAGGTCACAAAATCTTAATTTGTTTTAATATGAATTTGCACCCTGGGACAACATATTATAACATATTTGCATAATGTCCACCCACGTTCTACGTCACAAACAAGTACAATCTCCACATGGATTACATCATGTCCAGAAGACGCTGTATCCTGTAAGAGTAAAATTGTTTCATCTTTCGGAAGCGCATATAAATCTACAAAGAATGAGTAGTGAACATTCTTTTTTTAAACAACACCTCAGCAGTAAAATCCCTTGTTGCGTTCGCCTTTTACTTTTACTGATGACTTCTTTTCCAATCTTGGAGTACAACGCGATATTCACCAAACGCTTGGTCTTAAAAGTTGGATCAGTGTCCAGTTTATTTAGACCGGCTTGCTCCTCTGAACTTATACCTGTAAGTATGATTAATAATTGATGATTGTATTTTCTAGCGATCGTTCAAAATACTTATTTGTGTACGTTATATTGTGTAACAACTCTGCACATGTCTTGGTAACCAGCTAACTTGTGTTTCTGTAGTTCTGTTGTTCAGCTGTGGGCCTAATGTAGTCTAAACATTGCAACTGATGGAGCTTGACTGTCTGTTTTATTAGTTTAAGTAATGATAAATGATGTTTAACGCAGTGTTATGTATTATACAGTGTTGAAGTTCATAACATAGAGGTGTGCCCGATGTAGGGTTTATTGGGGAATCAATCAATAAATAAATGTATTAATCAACTTTGAGAATCACCCTTACATTTAATTTCTTTATTCCATTAAATTAGCTCTATGGTTGTCTATGCAAATGAGCTCAACGACTCATTCAACTACAGTTAACCTAAGTTTGAAATATGAAATAGACTTAGTTTGACTAATACGACCAGCATTTAAATCAATAAGCATATTCAACAGTTACTTTACACTTAGCCAACATGTTACAGTACTTTACATGTGGCCAACAGACTAAACCAGAGCAAGGTAGCTCGGATCTTTTGGCAATGTTGACTTGTCCAAGGACAACACACAAGACAATTGGGTTCTTAATAAATGAAACAATTTATTTGTTGAAAACCTAATCTACTGTACAAAAACTACTACCTAGGATTATATACGCGATCACACTCATACACACTGGTCTAACTTTCATGCACAGTCTGAATGGAATGGTAAAGTTCTGCTGACAGCCCAAAGCTCTTGCTGTTAGTTTTTAGAACTATAACCAAGAAGGACACACCAAGCAGAGGGTCTTAGGCTTATCTTAAATTTAGTTGCACCTTCAGTAAGTAAAGGAAACCTTCGCGATTCAGCACCTCAACAGCTACCCTATCATATCAAACACACTTAGCGTCCTATAGGAGTTTCATTCATTCATTTCTCCATTCTTTCGTCATACGAATACACATACACATTAAATGATAAAATACCGAATACATGAATAAAATACGTGACATACACATTGGCCTCTGATAGACGTAAACACATTTAGGATCCCTTTCCAAATGTTGCACACTTTATCTCTGTCCCTTTGTTCGTAAGGCTGAGGAAACGCGGGCTTTCCTTAGGAGTGTGTGCCAAAATGCGTGCGTTCGAAGCTGCGGTGACCGAGGTCATGCACGTACAGAGTTTCAGGTGAGTTTCCCAATGAATAAAAGCCATGTTTATGTGAATTGTCCTTTGATCAGACATTTACATCGCCCGATGGTCAAAGTTCACATTCAAACCAGATGGTCTCGATCCTCATGACTTTAGTGTTTGTGTGTTAATTGCGTTAGTGTCACGAAAAGTCATTGGAGTCCGTCATTAGTGAGTTTGATGCTTGGTCCGTGTGTCTGAGAACAACAGATAACTCTTTGGGAGCTATAAACATGCCAGGGGGGTTTTCTCCCCCTTTCCAAAAAAGGGTGTTAGTTGAGACAGTGTGGCGCCAGTCGCCAGCGTTGATTCTGGTCTCTACGTTGGGCGGTGAGGAAATTAATTAATGATTCTGTGTAGTTGGTTCCCCACACCGATTCACTTACAAAAGCAAATTGTTAGCACTTTCCACGGTAGTCCTTGCTAACAAAACACAGTAGTTGACATGTCCTCTCAGAAAGCACCTCTAGTAATGTCAGAAAGTATAGTTTTGGTTCAAGCTTTGTGGACCGCTGTAGCGGTAGACCAATCATAAAAGACTACACCATCTGACCAATCACAGCAGTGAGGGCTCACAGAAAGGAGGGGTTTAGACAGACTGATTCATCCAGCTGCTTTCACACGAGTAATTTATGAATAATTTAGAGATGGAGTAAAATTTTTTTTTTTTTTTTGGAGAAAACTAAATGTTTTTTGACCTTGCATACATGTAAACCTGTTTTAAGAGACTCCTAAATCAATATTAGCAACCTTTAAAAGGGCATAATAGGGGCACTTTAACATACTAAAAATTATTATTTATATAAATGATGTTGCAAAATATCACATTTGAGTATACTTAAACGTCCTTAAGATTATATTAAGTACTAGAATTTTTTTTCTTCAGTTTTTTTTAGAAGTTCAAAATTAGTGTGAAATTTCAAAAATGTAACTTTTTTTGTTCTCTTTGGGTTTTCATGACAAAAGATAATCTTGCTTGTTACAATCAGTTTTGACCAAGCGTCCTGGTCTTGAATTGTTACAAAGCTACAACCCAACCTGTACCAAAGAGAATTTCAACAATTTTGTTTATATGCATTTTACGTTGATGTACAAACTATATTTTTAGTCTTTGATAACCTCACTTCACTTTTACCTTTACTCGATGCCACGCATTACTAAGCACTCCTCGTAAGTTCCAGATTGGAGCAACAGTGTCTGGCTGCGTGTTGTAACTACTGTCCACTGCTTTGCACACAATTTCCAGCTCCTGAGCCCTTTGAGGAATTGGGATGTCTATCTCCCACAGCTTCCAAGCCCAGGCTCTTCCAGGTAGAGGAGGAGGAGCAGGGTGCTGTCCTTGATCACTGGTGCGAAGTTTGGCTACATGCCACTTTTTCCCTCCATCTACCGAGACGTCTACTCTCACAACCTCTCTTCCACCTCCACTCCATGCATAGCCCTTCACACTCAACTCACTATCACTGCACTCCACTGAGGTTCCCTCTGCTGGGTGAGTGATGGCTGACTGTATGGGCAGCTCCTGGATGGCTGGTGCAGATTTAAAATCTACAGTGTCCCAGTCAGTGCCTGGGGAAAAGCCTTTGTAATCATTCTGTTGCCAGTGGCTATTGCTTTCTTCGTCACTTACAACAATCTTCCCCAACCATTTAACATTGCGGGCTCCAACAACTCCAGGTACAACCACACGGACAGGGTAGCCATGGTCAGGTGGGAGGTCCTCGCCGTTCATCTCATACGCGAGGAGAACATCACCTTCTTGACTCACAGCCTTGTTCAGTGGAATAGATGCACCATATGCTGTTCCCGTCACATCCCTGTCTAACCCTTCAAACTGGACATGTTTAGCTTTTGCTGCAACCTCTGGTCCAAAGCCATAGTACAACAGTACATCCCGCAGGCGCGCTCCTGACCATGTAGCATTGCTTATTGCGGCGATGCCCCAATTGAGTCCTTTGACTTGCTTGACTTTGTTCATCTCAGATCGACGGTTTCCGGCGCACTGTAGTGTCGCTGTGATGGTGTGCTTAGGAAAACAAGACTTTAGTTCACTTAGACTAAGTGATACTACTCCACCAGGGAGACCCTCGATCTCCAACCTGTAAGCTTCAGGATCCACCCCGGGCACTGGAAGATGATTACGCTTAAAAAATATGACTGAAGGGGTGATGTAATTATCAGAAAGTATAGATGCAGGTGGTTCAGCGTTAAAAGGTTTCAGACTGTTGATCTGAAGAGCAGGGTGCCGTGCTGGCTCAGCAGAGTAAGGGTCTGAAGGGCTGGCACTCTCTTGCCTCTTGAAACTCTCTGGATTAAGATCACCAATTTTATACTCCGAGAGGATTTCTAGAATATGGTCTTGCTGATGAACGGCGTATAATGCCCAGTATGGTTCCAGTGCTCCACCTGCAGCCAGAAGTATTTTGTTACCACCAGGGTGAATGGCCACAAATTTTGTGATATCGTAGACTCCTCCTTTATAGGTGACCCACACACCATTGTCAAGGGAACAGTGCTTTGTGACTTCTTCTAGGGTGTAAACAGGAAGATCTGGAGTCTTCCTCCCCTGTAACTGTGCTGAGGTAGCAGCCCACTGAACCTGAACAAAAACAGACACAATAAAATAAAGATTGCTCAGTGACAAGCCCTAGGCACACTGTAATTTTTATGTCCTTCACAATTATTGCTTGACAGATTGTATGATATGAGCCCGGTAAGATGGTCTTTTATGTCAAACTGCATTATATTGTAAGACTTCAGAAATAATTTACAGGGTTTGACTTTGCAGTCTGTTTTTATGTCCTTATTTACACACAAAATGTAAAGGTGACATGGCATCTGATTGAGTTTCTTAATGTTCACTTATGTTGTTACTAAAGATTTTGCACAAAAATATTTGCAAAACATGATTAATCTTCAACCTGATTCTCAACCATTATGAGTAATGACAATGGGCACATCTTTATTTTTGTTGTTGTTATTTCTGAGAAAACATAGAAAAGCCTTTAACAAAAGAAGCACTATTTCCAAATGTGTCTGAAACACAAATAATATCAAAGGGATGTGTATTATCAACCCTGAATGGAAAGGTTATTTTCAGTGGTTCTGACACATCGTTATTTTTAGTAGATTTAAATGCGCCTGCTGTAGATATCTTTCCCTGGTTATACCTTATACTCAATATTTAGGAATCAAAAAACATATCAGGTGTCTCACCTTGTTTTGGTGAAGCTTATAGGCTAAACCAGCTCCAGTACCTGCTAGCAGCCCTGCCAGAGCGAATCTAAACTTTAGCAGCCTGTCATTAATGTACTTCTGTCTTCCATGTCCACCAGTGCTCCTCCAGCGATAAGAGACATGACCACCCCAAATGGACAGTGATGGGACAATGTTTCTTGAAAGTCTGGAACTGAGAGTTAAGAGACATTTAAGCAAGAATTTCCTTATAACAAACATTTCTTAAAATTCCTTAAAGAGCATTTCACAGAATCTGGCCATGTCTTTTAAATCATTCACTTTAAGCCAATCATTAAATCAGTGAAAGATGAACTTTCATTTGTCTTATTTGGAAGTGCTTAAATGATAAGGAACAAAGGTTTAAGGTTTATGAAATGGCAGAATTACCTTTGGCTCCTGATAAGGAAGACCTGAGCAAGACCTTGGCAATGCTTTAGGTGCTGCATTGCTTTTTCTGAGAAAAGAGACAAAGAACAACAAAATGTCAAAGTATGGTGACAGTCTAAAAGCTAAAAGTTTGATGACCAGAGTGAATCCAGTCAAATGTTATACAAAAAAAAAAAAAACTTTTGTTCATCTCAGAACGACAATTCCCAGTGCAAGTGTCACTGAAATGGTGTGCTCTACTGCTATGGCACAGGGTCTCTGGTAACACAACTGTGTAGTATTCTGTAAGTATATCCCTTATAGCCTTGCTTCCATGCATGTACAATACAATACGGCATCTACAAGTAAGCACTTCTCTAAGTATTCATCTTAGCGAAAAAATAAAAATATATAATTAAAGAAATCATATGAATTTTGTGCAAAGTCAGTTCTCAAAATTAACGTCAAAGTCGTCACAAACACAGAACATGATTACTGCATTGAAAAATACAAGATTCAAGGGCAGTACGCAAGGTGCATGATAAAGTTTTTTTTTTGCCTGGAAAACATTAGTAGCTTAAGAACCCAAGACTTGGTTTTTTCCACTTTCAGTTTACCAGCAATGCATTAAATTGAGACATGAAAATATTGCATGGATCTCTTCAGACTAACCACCATCATGACTCATCAAAACCTAAAAAGTTTTCTTATCACTGCAACCACATGTAAGCCTGCTGGGGTAATGTCCAAAATGTCATTAGGTCCTAAAGTGACCAAAGAAAAGAGAATTCAAACTCTAGTCTCTTAAAACTTTGTGTATTTCACGGCACCTCAAAATGATTTACACCCAATCTATTTACTGACTCAGGCCATATCTCAGTTGGGATTGCAGTCTATTAGCTTTATATCAGTGATACATGCAATGCATGTGTTGCTACTGGTTTTAAAATGGTTTATGACCGGTCATTAACATATATTTGCACATGATAAGAAGAGGGGCAGCAGGGTTAGGCAGACTCCTGCATAGAGACAATCACTTGGAAATAAAACCATGAAACTAGAGCCTTGCTGTAAACAAGCCACCAAACGTAATCAAAAATAAGCCACTGAGCCACTGTTGCTCAAATATTTGAACTAACAATGATTGCGTCATAATGGACTTGTTTTGATCCATGCAGTTCTTGTGTACAGAAAACATGAACCTTGCTGCTAGTACCAACAATTTAGAATATTCTCAGCCTTTTCATTAAAAGGACAAGTAACAAGCCCTACTGGCTTATTTCAGCTTATTGATTTATAACAATCAAAATTAAAGCAAACCTTAAGACTAGTAGGCTGTTTTACAGCAAATGAAAATTATGGAACTCAATATGCAATAGGGCCTACTGTTCATTCAAGGTTTGCCACAATCCTGTAACTGTGGTGCAAAGGTAGGTTTTAGTTGAATACTTAATTTTTTTTACAAGAAATGTCTTACAAAAAATAATAACAACAACAATAATAATAATGATAACACTTTACTTTAAGGTTCATTAATTAACATTAGTTAGCAACATTAGTAATCAATAATTAAGAATGAAAAATACTTCTACAGCATTTAGTAATCTTAGTTAATGCTGATTTCAGGATTTACTAATACATTATTAAAATCACAAGCTGTGTTTGTTAACATTAGTTAATGCAATGTGATCTAACATGAATAAACAATGAAAAACTGTATTTTAGTTAACTAACATTAACGAATATTAATTAATAGTGTAGTAAATGCTTTGTTTATTGTTTGTTCATGTTAGCTAATACATTAGTTAATGTTAACAAATGACACCACTTTTCTAGAACATACCCTAACTTGCCATAAAGTGGGTGATAATGAATTAAATCTGTTTTTGGTTTTATTGCCCAAATAGGTTTCACTGGTCGTGGTTTTAAAAACAGAGGAGGTTTCTAGCTTTGAGAGTTAATCTCCTTGACTTGTTAAACAAGTTAGCTTGCATGTGTTATAAAAACCTGCAGTTTGATAAACAACAACATAGTAGTTTGCAGTCAGAGAAGACGTCAAACATACGCTAATAAACAACAAATAGGAATGGTTAAATCATGTAATAAACACAAATGCACCATTATTTATACAACTATGAAATTAGCACCGTATAAAATCATAAAACAAACGAATCTGTTACATTCAGCAAGCTAAAAAAAAATGCTGGTGCCACATACAAAAACAAACGCAAAGCGCATCATTGCACAACATAACCTACAAAACCACGCACAAACTGCGTTGCTATGAATTTCAAACTTTCCAGATTTCCTTAACTATAAATTGCTGAAAGAGTTGTGATCTTACTTTTAATTATCCTGCAGTCTTCGGAAAAGCAGAACGCGCCATGAGCTGATGTCGATCTACAGATCCTTCTCGAGCCGCTTGAATCTTTATTAGACGCACGAATGTGACGTGGACGCTGTTTGCTGCATCATCACAAGTGCCACATTACTGGGGTCACACCGTCCAAAAACATCAGATTTCCAGATTATATTTATATAATAAAGTATATTTAGTAGCTTTTCTCTCGCTGTTTGAATCGATCAAGTCGCATATGATTATTTCTGACGTCAAAGTGGTCAGTCGGCTTCAACTGCTGATGTCAGCGGGGTGTCCTTTGCTGGACTTTCTTCTGCTTTTGTAAATCATTTGACCTAAAATTAAGAGACTAATTTGCAGAATTTTATATTCTTCTACTAGTTCACTGCTTATGCCTAATATCCTATCTATTTTCCTACTTGATAATGTTCAGTGCTTTGCTACAATCAGTATTGTTAAAAGCGCTATATAAATAAAAGTGACTTGACTTGCAATAATACCAATTTGAAATTAGCTTTAAAAGAGAAAAAGTATGTATACTACAGGTGAAAAGTTTAATAAGTCTCTTATTCTTACCAAGGCTGCAATTTTTTGATTCATAAAATCCAGTAAAACATTAATGTTCTTACATGTTTAAGTAATTGAACTTCTATTTAAATATATTTTAAAATATAATTTATTTCTGTGATTCAAAGCTGAATTTGTAATCGTCACTCCAGTCATCAGTGTCACATGTTAAAATAGAAAATTATCTGAAGCTTTACTTTCAGCGCATTGTCAGTTGTTTGTACCCACTCTGGGTATGCAACAGTTCATGTCAAGAGCCAAAGTGATGTGTGCGCAAAGTTCACCACTCTTAACTCTAAAATCGTCAGTCGTTGCTAAAGCCAATGAAAACAAAAAACTCCAAGATACATCATTAAAACACTTTAATCAGTCTTTATGAATATATTTACACTATTTCTGTCATGGCAGAATATTAGCAAAACTGTTTTTGATGAGACAATACAAGGTTAATGGGTTTGAAGTATAAAACAAAAATGCATAAGTGAACAAAAGTTTCTCAAACAAATAATAATAAAAAAAAACATCTACAATTACACACACACACACTCTCAAACAGTCAGTTCTTTCTGTTCAAATGTGCCTTAAAAAATAGGCATATAATTGTCTGATTCTTCTCCAAATGATATTTATCTTCCTCAAATATGACCTACAGATCCCAGCTCACTCGTTGCTATGAGGGCAACTATAATCTTGTGCTGAAAGGTCTTCTGTATGTGACTCTACTCAGAAGTAAAGATAGAACAGCCCAGCTCTAGTGTTGATACGCGTGGCTGTCAGACTGAACAGTGTTTGACAGCTCGAATTCTGACTTCAGCATCACGGTTGATTCATCTTGGCAGCTTCAGCTTTAATGAGAGAAATCAACTCCTGATTGATCAGGAACACAAAGCGAAGACCTGCAATCTGGACAAAACAAACACACATGCTTTATTGACCAGCTTTCAATTGCTTCTAAAGAATTGCTGTGTGAACAACTGCTGAACATGTTATATCCAATAAAATTAATAGGATTAAGGGCAAGATACACCATTCTGACAATTTATGTAATACATAGTACATTTTGTTCATTGTGACTTATTTTAAAAACAATTTGTAAAGACACACTGGTCCACAAAACAGCTTTTTTCAGTATGTCAATTTCACATTATGAGTGCTTTATTTCATCAAAAAATTAAACAACACCAGCCTCCTTACAGCAGGGTTGTTTTAATGAAACTATAAATAATTTAATATAGAAAACTAAATAAATGAAAATTAAAATAACCTTGTTAGCAACTGTTTTTGTTACAGACACAACAGCTATCTCCATCACCCTGTTTTTATGCACATTTTGAAAAATCACTTCAGAAACAAGTGCTGAAAATGCCAAATATTCATGGCAAAAAACTGTTTACACTCTCTTAAGCTGGCCTTTGACTTTTGTGAAAAAGGGATAACAACTTGACTTATCATGGGACTTCTGACTTGTTGCACAGCATCTCAAATTTTTGGTCATTCTGAAATAATTAAGCCCAAGTCTGTAATAGTATTTCTATATAATTGCCTGTTCTGTTTGACTTCATGGATAGAAACAGTGCTTCATGCGCCAGTGTTTTATGCAATATTTGTGCACAAGTTAAATTTGCAACTTTGGATGGAAACATAGCTAATGTCTGACGGGCTTGGCAGCTGTGAAACACTTACATGTGCATTCTCTGTAAAAAAAAAAAAACCCACTGCCAGCATGTTGGTAAGGCAGATTAATTCAGGAACTCCGGAAACCTAAAGATATCTCCGTTCTTGTGTTCAATAACTATTATTTCTAAGACAACTATTATTTCTAAGACACAAGTCTTGTTGATCTGTCAAACATTTCCGTTTGCTGCAGTCCTTTTATAATCTAAAAGTGATCAAGTGTTCATACACATCAAACGGGTTTATATTCACAAAGAAAGCGGTGTAACTGAGTTTCTCAGAAATTAACTCATGGTCAAAAACAAATGATGTAGTAGGGTCGGATGGGATCCGCAGGCCTCAAAGTTGACACCTGTGGTCTAACCCAGTGATTCTCAACCAGTGGGCCGCGGCCCTCTAGTGGGCCTTGGAGCGCCATCTGGTGGGCCTTGCAGGCAGTGGTAGATTAATCCAAATTCATTTGTATTTATTTCTTAATAGAAAAATCTTATTATTTTTGAACATTTGTTCAATTAGATTCAGTAATGTTAACGAACACGTTACTGTAATATGGATCGCTTTTTGAAAAGAAA
>JAUMHR010000060.1:1659069-1681957 GCA_032361145.1 Enteromius fasciolatus | reverse complement strand
GATGTCCAGTGGTGTTGTTATTATTATTATTATTATTTCAACCTTATTTTTTTACTTTGAATTCCTTTTTTTTCAATTGCTTACATGCAGAATCTTTACTTATCACAATTTCTGAAACCTGACATCCAAACACCAGAAAATCTGCAAAACCATATACTAATTCTCAGCCTTTGATTTAGTTTCAATTTCATTCATTGAACAGTTTATGCAAAACACAACACACAGTTCTTTATATGACACAAAAATCTAACAGAAATAAATAATATTGGTGAAGGTGTTCGCAAATGTTTGCTTTTGAGATGTATTTGGGATATTTTGAATGCAGTGCTTCATTTTACAAGAGATGTGAGGCATTTTGCATTTTGTGTGTGCAATTCTTGAAACCTGTAAAACTTGATTTTATGTTTATTTTTTTACATGTTTGTTTTACTCCAGCAGAGGGCGGTATTCATGAGCAAACTCCGCCTACAACTTTGACGCAACGAGAAGGGGAAATGCTCTCATTTCCGAGGCGTTTCCGTTACTTAAAACTTCTGCGTTAAAATACGCTGGCGTCACGCAGCAGAGATGAAGTGTGTGCGCGCTTTTAGACACAGGATCAGTACAGAACTGTGACATACAGGAAGCCCTCAACTTCAATTCAAGGATATCTAACCACTACAGAATTAAGTATGAGCTGTAATTATTATGTCTTGCCTTTGCTTGTTAGGTCTGTCTACTAAGGAAAGCGTTCGATTCTGTCCACAGATGCGGGCAGTGTATGTATGTATGTATGTATGTATGTGTGTGTGTGTGTGTGCGCGTGCGGGTTTATGTGGTTTATGAGGACACAAATTTGTATAATGACATGGGTATGATATAGATATTACAATATGTAGGTGTTTTATGAGGACATTTTCAGTGTCCCCGTAATTCAAAAGGCTTAAAAAACATACTAAATGGTGTTTTTTGTCTAAAAAGTCTAAAAATGCACCCAGTTTCCTGTAAGGGGTAACGTTAGGTTTAGGTGTAGGGTCAGTGTAGGGCAATACCACATACAGTACGGTATAAAAACCATTACGCCTATGGAGAGTCCCCATAAATCACAAAAACCAACATGTGTGTGTATGAGTGAGAGAGATTGTTTCTGTCTGTAACTGTGCTTCATGTATACATGTCTATGTTATTTGTCTCTGTGTGTTTGCATGTTTGTATCTTTTGGACCTTTGGTGTCAGGACTAAACCACAGAGATGATGTGAACTTTGTAACATTTATCAATGCTGTTTAATCCTCAGCAAAATTACTAATTAAAATAGAAGTTTAGGTAGACATCACCCTCTGTAATTTTACTGTGTAGAGGACGTCCATTGATGTACATTTGTGTGACTATTTGCATATATTTGCACCATTCACTGTATCTGAGTCCAAAGTTGAACAAGCAGCATGCATTTATACATTGATACAAATACACTTACTATTTCCAAATTCACATAACTTTTGTCAAAGCTTTTTGCTTTATATCACCATGATATTTTAGACTTTAATGTGTTCACGTAGACTTCTTTGAGGCATTTCATTATCAAGCTGTGATTTGTAGAAACATCAGTCTAATTTTACTTTTCTTCTGTCTTTCATCATGGTGCTTTGGACTTGCAGTTTGTGTCCCACTTAGTTAATAAGGTTCTTTTTTTAGGTTGCTAATAATTTTGACCTGATTTTCACTTGACCTGTTTAGTTCCTGAGTGTGCTGAAATGTTACTGGGGTACTTGTAAAACTGTACAATTATATATAACCAAGCTTGTTTATTATGTGTGATTCCCAGCCCTCAGGTATGGCAGACTTACTGCAGTTGCTCCTGAGTGTGGCAGAAAAAGCCGCCAATGTGGCACGGGTCTGTCGACAGGAAGCACCGCTTTTTGAACTTTTGGTACAAGAAAAGACGGGAGCTGACAAAAACAAGAAATTTGTCCAGGACTTTAAGACGCTTGCTGATGTGTTGATACAGGAAATGATTCGCCATGATGTTTGTGCCCAGGTACTTGAATATAAGGCTTTCACTGAAATCAAAATACACTTTAGTCAAGTTTGTCCATTTCTGTTGTTGTCTTGATGATGACCTAAAATTCCATTCTTGCTTTATAGTTTCCAGAATTGACTGGATTTATTCATGGAGAGGAGTCAAACAAGTTTGAGAATGGACTTGGTAAGTTACCCTGAGAAGAGCTTTGATCTTGTATTGCATTTGAAAGGATTTTGATATGCAATTGTATTCAAATTTTCACCACACTTGTGGCACTTGTTATTTGACTTTCAACATCAATGAAATATGGAAAACTGTAGATCATGTGACAATATTAATACATGTTTTTTTTTTTGCATGGCAAATGTTGTTTTTCAAGATTACATAGAAAAAAGTACAACCAAATAATGTTAACATTAAAACGTGGGTAAAGCATATTTAGATAATTTTATTATAGTTGAAGTATGTTACGTTGAGCTGTGCTGTCCTTTAAACCAGTGATGTAAGAGACTATGATTTCTTAAAGGAGCTGAGCATTCTTTTTCAGAGAACATAGGGTGGGCCAAGTGCAGAGCCCTGTGGGACTCTCTTTTAGGGTGCAAGATGTAGAAAAGAGATATTTTGCTACTGCTGTGACAGACCCTGTTTACAATAAATTTGAATGAATGGTTTTCAGATTAGGGTTTTTTTAAGGCATTGCTTATTACATCACCACAGCCGTTGTTTCAATGATCAATTATCAAATAGCATAGGGAGTCTAAAAGCCCCGATTAGAGATGCGCTTCTGAGTGTATAGCAGCGGTGGGTGGTCGTGTCAAATTAAGTGTACAGATCCAGATGAAACACAATGAGGACAGTGAAGATGCAGTTTGCTTTCAAGGTGTTTTATCATGTGTTGAGGGGGGTCATTATTTGAATTTGGGTTATGCAAACAATTTTAAAATCAGATGGGGTAAAGCCAGTGGTTGGGCTGTGGCTATGGCACCTGGTAGTCAAATGGCTGCATGATTTTAATAAATTGCTAAGATGTAGCTATCATTATGGAGTATTTTATGATTATATCGGAGAAGCTGAGAAATACTTGGCATGAGATTGAAATACTTGTGTTCGTTTTGGGGTGTTAAGGATATGTCACAGAATAATGTGTAATTAAGGTTTTCTTCCACTGTTTGAAACTCAAGAAATTCATTCTAACATTTAATTGGGATATTCACGTGGTTCGTGTAAATCCAGTGAGGATTTATGTGGGAGGTGGTTATATGAATGTTCATCTGAAGCTTCTTTTGATCTGAACTCTTTACAATGCCTAATGAAGAAAAATATATCTGCAGCATTGCTTTGTGCACAGGGTTAACCGCAGTACATTATTTTTAGACTGAAATGTGTGGTTTATCATTCAATACATTTTCAGAATTTTGTTCTTTCAGTATAGAATTTGTAGGTATATTTATTTACTTTTGCTTCTCATATTCTCGTATGTTTATGCATCTGTAACACTCTAACTCAAATCCAGGCAATGTATTCATCAAATAAATAACTCTATTTGACTGGAGTTGATCGTGATTGTATTTCTTACAGGAGAGAGTGTTACTGTGACGGTATGCACTCAGGAGGAGGACACAACTGCTCTGTTGGCTAAAGTTCTGGATGGTGATCAAAACGCAGCATCCCTACTGACCAAGGTGATCCACCAGGACTTTCAGATTAAAGACGAGGCTGCTGAATCTCTGCAGCTGTCAGTCAGCCCAGCTGATGTTGGCATCTGGATTGATCCCATTGGTAATAGATTTGTTGTTTTTTTGTCCAGCGTTTAACTTGGCTAATTCATTTATTTTTAAATTGTATTAATTTAGGGGACTTTTTAAGAAAATCCAAATAAAGAGCAATTTTTGTAGAGCCAACATTTCATAGTTCACATTACCAGGTTTATTGTACGCTAGGTTACCAAACAATTGTTATTTGTAAGATGTTCAGTTCAAAAGTGATATGTGTGCCCTAACTGGTACTGCTGAATTATTGGTATTTTTTTTACATTCAGCTCTAATATAATGTTTTTTCTTAATAGGCTTGAAAATGTTGGGGTTTGCCATATCGTGACTTGGATAAAAGACCTTATGAAATATTTTACCTAATTTGCTTGTGTTCTCTGTCGCATTCAAATCAGCACAGATAATGTAAAGTTTGCAGGGTTATTGCTCAATAAACACACATTAAGCTGTACAGCATATAACCAACAGCATTCTATTTTAGATTTAATCCACATTTAATGTGGCATAGCAGAAATATTTAATGAACCAAAGAAGTGAGGGTGGAGGAGATTTTTACTGATAATGAGGTTGCACATAATAAGTCTACAGTCTTTGTGTGTCAGTAGTTGTAGAACCAGTTATTTTCCATTAGAAATAAAGGTCAAATGGGAGCTGTGAAATTAGAACTGGAAAGATTTGTTTTTCTAGAGTGGAATCGGTTGTGTTAGATGAGGTACAGTAGACATACAAAATGTGAAGGGCAGGGGGTCTTCCAGGACAGGTTTGGAAAGCAAATGCTTAGGGGCTGCTTTTTCCTGGGGCCTGTTTTATAAAACAAATAAGCCAGGCTCGTTAAATAAGAAGGCTCGTTCTCACCAATCACGATAACTATAAAGATAAAGTGATATATAGAGAGTTATAGAATCGTTCTCAATATTAAAGAATAGTAGAGTTCATATCCCAACTATAACAATAAAGGAAGAAAAACAATATAGAACAAATTTTTTTTTTCAGCTGATGAAAGATACAAACATTGATAGCCAATCAGAATCCATCTTAAAAATTTACAGAAGCAGACAATATTGTTCACTAATGTGGACACTCATATCATTATATTTATAGTTATCGTTCTTTGGTGTGAACAGGGCTTCAGTTTGACTTATTTTCAACTAAATCAACTGGCAGTAAGTCAGACTAACTGAAATAAACTTTACTTATTTGGTAAACTTGTTTGATGAAACAGGAACCTGGTGTGTGAATTATTTAGCTTATCAAAACATGTATTTAGCTGTTTTCTTTTGATAGATGGAACAAGTCAATATATTGAAGGAAAAGAGGAAGAAGAGCCAGATGAAGGCTTTTGTCCATTCGGTCTCCCATGTGCTCTGGTTCTGATTGGGGTTTATTTAAGGTCCACTGGCCAACCGGTCATGGGTGTCATAAACCAACCATTCAACCGCAAGGACTCCACGGGTAAAAGGTAAGTTTGCATCTAAATTTTCAAACACTGCTACATTGTTTAAAAGAAAACAGGATTTATCCACAAATTTGTTGATAACTATTTTGGAAAATAATCGTATTATTGTCTGTAAAAATAGTTCGACAATAAGAATCTAATTATTGGGCGGTCGTGGCCTAATGGATAGGGGGTTGGACTTGTAATCCAAAGGTTGCAGATTTGAGTCCCAGGTCCAGTAGGGGTTGTGGGTGGGGCTAGTGAATAACCAGCCACCTTCAATACCACGACTGAGGTGAGAGCCTTGAGCAAGACACCGATCCCCCAACTGCTCCCCGGGCCCTTATATGTACAAATGTATCCAATATCATATGCATCCCACACCAGATGATTATAACATGCAGATGGAGACATTTTGTCTGAAAACGTGAAGACGATAAACGCACAACTGTGATGAGGTATCTTTGTTCTTTGAGCTATTTCAGGAATTTTCATCAGAATACGTAGGAATGCAGGGCTAATCAACACAGTATAGAATTTGTAGGAGCCAAAATGTGTTTAATAAGGTAAAGTTATTTTTATTTTTTGACCATTGAGTGGTGCTGTGAAAATTTAAGAGGTCTCAGTGTATAAAGGGAGCCTTCATACTGTTGCGCGAACGATTAATTGGACACAGCTGGCACCGTTTTACTAATCATTACCCATCATCTTGTCAGCCAACCTGCCAATTCCAACCTATCCACTATAAATAAGCCAGTTTCCTTCCTTTCTGTATCTTGTTACAAGCATCCCTCCTCCGCCCCTTCTCCGCACTATCCTACGGGGGGTATGCGGGGTCCGAGCCGGACGCCAAGCTCTAGGAATAAGGAAGGAAGCGCAAACTACTGAAAGAGGACATTATTCGCTATGGTGGTGTGTGGAACAAATTAACTGTATAGTGATTCAACAGAAGAGTGGAATTTTTTGTCTCGTATTCAGGAAGTAGTAAACAGCGTAACATTCAAAGCAAGTAAGCGTGTCAACCTAGTTGCTCCAAGCATCAAACAGCTCAGTAGTTTAAAGTATTATTATTATTATTTAGCTCCTTTAACAGAATTTCTAAAATAATATATTTTCTGTCTCATTTTGTGATAACAAGCAACATGAAAGCAAGTTATTTCAAACACCAATGATGTTATATAGAGATTCTGGAGCAAAACATGATAGTAGTCTCATATGTTTGATGATGCTAAGCAAGCATAGTTATGACTGTTGGCAGAAGAGGTTGTTTTATAAAAAGTCAATGTTTTTTAGAAGGGCTAAAACTAAGAAGACTAAGACATCACTTTGAAGGTGAAGACAAAAATGCCACTTTGACAAAGATGAGACAGATGAGTCATAAAATTTACAAATGGCCATGCCCACACTAAAGAATACAGAGTGTTGCAATTCTTCCCATAGTTAAGTAATAAAGTCTTTTTATATCTATTGTCTTTGTTAGTTTTGCACGCAATGTCTGTTAATTCCTGAAGTGCAGGGCTCCACACCAGTAGTTTGAAAATTGTCACCCCTTCAATTTGTTCAAAATGCTGTCATTAGATTGTTAACTGCAGTATTATATTAAATATTAACATATTTCACCAGTATTGATCTCTCTCTCTCTCGCACTGGCTCATAGTTAAATATTGTATTAATATCAAAACATTATTATTTGTTTATAAGTGTTTGTATGGACTGGCTCCTTCATGCATTTCTAATCTCCGACCATAATACCTCCTGGGAAGTTCGATCAACTACTGTTACTGTTGAAGAACACACTTGAAAGTGAAAGTTTTCCATCCTTATTTTTTCTTCTTCACAAGTTCGCTCTTCCTTATAATCATATTTTAGCATATTTGGCATGCTGTCCGGGGAGCGAGCCGGGATATCGGCAAATGCCGAGCCCTAGAAGGTGGACCCCTATGGGGTAGAACCCTAACCAGGGTTGAGCTTGATGTCCTCGCTCACGCTTGTTTTTTGGTATTCGCTTAAACCACTTTGGCCAACAACTGTTGTTTTTAAATTTGCTTTATAAATAAATATGGCTAACTGTTACTTTACACCTGTAACAACCCTAAAGACCCTAAATGAGAAATCCACAGAGCAGTTTAACCACTGTTTCAAACATTTAAATTCAAGTGTGGATCCTCTTTACAATAAGACAGTTCGAAACTATCCTGACCTGTTGTGTAAGTTTCTGCATTACTATATGTACTCATGTTGTACTTGAATATTTGTATTTAATTCAAGTAAAAGTGCCACAATTTAATTCTACTCAAGGAAGTAGAAAGCAAAAATGTACTCAAGTTCTGACACACAATCATTTGTGATTAGTTACTTTCCACCCTTAATGATCCTTAAGACCCTAAATGTGACCCTGGACCACAAAACCAGTATTAAAGGGTTATTCCACCCCAAAATGAAAGTTTTGTCAATCACTTGCCCCAATGTCATTCCAAACCTGTAAAAGCTTCGTTCATGTACAGAAAATAATGTAAAATATTTTAGATGAAAACCAAGAGGCTTATGACCCATTAAATACCAAGTCATGAACAGAAAAGTATGATAGTCTAGAATACTCCATCTGCCATCAGTGTTTCAACCTTTCAACGAAGCTACAAGAATACTTTTTGCATGGAAAGAAAAGAAAAATAATGACTCGGTTAGAAATAAGTACTTTATTGCTTTATTGTTGTACTTCTTAGCAATGTATGTTTTTTAAAAATAAAGATTTTATTTGGAGGCAATTTTTCTCAGTATTTGGATTCTAGATTCTCAACCCAATATTATCTATATTGATGTATATTACCATACATCAATGGGAACTTAATTATTCAGCTTTCAGATGATTTATAAATCTCAATTTAGAAAAATTAACCCCTAGGGCTGGTTTTGTGGTTCAGGGTCACAGTGCAAACAGCGAGAGTGTGAGTCTCTCCTGACTTGTTGCTTATGTAAGTCACTAGATTTCTTAATGTCTTTGTGTTGTCGTGATTGTAGATGGAAAGGCCAGTACCTCTGGGGTGTTTCGTATGGAGATGTGAACGTTTGCTCCTTCACGCATCGCAGGCCGTCATGTCCGCAGAAGAAAGATAGTTTGTCAGTGCTGCTGAGCTCCAGCGAGAGGCCGGCTGTGAAGGAGGCTCTGGCAGCCATTCCCAGCAGCTCGCTGATGTACGCGTCCGGCGCAGGATACAAGATCCTGTGCGTGATCCAGGGTCTGGTTGATGTGTATGTGCTATCCGAGGGCAGCACATTCAAATGGGACTCATGCGCTCCTCATGCACTCCTGCGGGCTCTGGGCGGTGGCGTTTTGGACCTAGGCAAGTGCATCTGTGCCCACATCTCTGGAAACGAGGGACACACAGCTGAACTTACCTACCATCAACCGCACGACGAAAGTCAAGGTGTGGACAGATGGGCGAACAGAGGAGGAATAATTGCATATTTGGACTCCAGTGTAATTGATAAAATCGTAGCGGGACTCGCTGGAAAGATATGATAATGCAAGAGCTTAGTGTATGCTTGTATTTTTGTAATCTTATGTCACTTATAATGCAATTTTTATTTTAAAATTTTGTGGCATAATCCAATATTAATGTAAGGCTGTAGCTTTTATGGAGAAAATATATATTATAATGCTTATCTACAATGTGTATATATCAGTAAGTTTTATTTTTTGAAGCAGCTGGTTATATTCTTAAGACAAAAAGGAAAGCAATTACTCTTTTTGCTTCATGCTCATTGTGATGTTGTGTAAATGTTACAAATAATAATAATAAATATTACCTGAAATAAAATAAAAAAACTGACACTGAAACTCAGGGTTTCATAGTAGATTATCATGCATAATACATGGACATTTAGGCCCTTTTATGGGGATGCTTTTGACTTGATTCTTTTTTTAATCTGCCTCTTTTCTTTTTTTCTTTATTTTGCTCTAAGAATGGCAGAAACATAATGATAAAATGGGTGCTGTGAGAGTCTAGGATTATGTGACACTGAGGATGTGCTGAAAATTCAGCTTTGTCATCACAGGAATACATTTTAAAAATTTGATTTAATTTTATTACATTTTATTTTTAACTGTAATAACATATTGATGTTTTTTTAATCAGATGAAAGCAGACTTGCTCTGCACAAAAAGCATTAACAAATTATAATTATTTTTAATAATTACCTTTTGATTGTTACTGTTGAATAAAATATGGAAAAATTAGATGTGTAACATTAATATTTTTATACGCAGCACTCTTGTTGGTCCAACAAAATCTAACAGTCTTCATTTGAAATATATGAATAATGAAGTCTCTTTTTTTTTTTTTTAAAGTATTTGTTGCTGTAATGGAAAAACTTTGAGAGCTAAGGGGCTTAAGTGAGTTGAAGAGCACAGAGATGCCCTTTTATGTGCAAAAGCTGATAAAAAGATCCTCAGTTCATTCCCTTTTGGCTTCACGTCAGTGCCAGTGTGCTAATGACTAGAAAAGGAACCAAAGTGTCACTTCACACTGTACACATACAGGCCATGTGACCCGAGTGAATTTCTAAAAAAAAGTTTCACATGAACAAAACCTGTCTGAAAAAGCTGCATAGTTATTTAATGTTTGCTATCTGCAATGATGACAGGTGACAGAGACGAAAATGAAGTTTAATCAAGTGTAATGAAATGATCAGTCTTGCATAAGTTACATAAATGCTTATTTTGACAACTGTTTGCTGTCCTAAATGGAAAGTAGCCTACAATAGCTGATCTCACACTGTAGTGGGCCAAATAGTAGATCCACACTGAACTTTAGACAGCATAACAACACATTATTGCTTCACAATGATTTTGTCTGTAAGCCCAAGTTTTCTGTGCATGGGGTATAATTTGCCTTTCTACAAACTAAGGCCTTGTGAAGAATATTGTCTTTAGTGCTTTTATCTTTATTTCCTTGTTTTCCATTGGAAATATCTAAACATCCTTAATCAACATCTATTTACTTGAGATGGAAAATGAAGAGTTAACATCTTGTTTTCTGTTAAAGGTTTGTGAAAACCTGTTTTTCTTTAGTTTGTCTTAAATAGTCATAATTATCCTTAATTATTCCATGGGCACGGCAGTATTAAGTGTGTGTGTGTATATATATATATATATATACACACACACACACACTTACACTACAAAATGTTGCAGAAAAAAAAAAGTTTTTTCCATGCGTGTTGCACAATGCTAGCGCAAATCATATGGCTGTAATCAACTATAAGCTAATTACCCTTAAGAAGATATTTTTTTAATAAAGGTATTAAAAAATTAAGCTGCATGTGGCCTTTAACGATTTTGCACTGATCTTACACATTTCTGTCAACGTATAACTGAACATATTCTGTGATAGAAGTGAAAACATTTCTAGAGCAGCATCTACAGCTGAAACCACTGAGCAGCTGCCGTGGTGAACATTTACTTTATACTAGAGTTAAATGCACAGATATTACACTTGTACATGTTAAAGAGCACAGCAATTTAAGAAATCAGCTTTAATACAGGAGTGTGGGGGTGAGAGGCAACAACATACCAAATCATGGCAAAAGTGTCCTGCACATTATTACCATTATAATGATTGTCTGGGTCTAGAATGATCTAGAGCATTTTTAGACAACTCTCTGCGACACATCTGAATTAACCTTCATTTAATACCTAAATACATTTGTTTCGATTCAGCACTTCGACCAGTGAATGTAATGAATTCAATACCCATTACATTTTCTTGAAATAGCGAATGGAATATTGTCACATATATGATGAAATTTACAAATGTATTCATCAAACAATAAAAGCAACAAATGAGCTACTCATTTTTGTTGATGTTAAGACACCAGTCAATTTAAAGCGATCCATTATTTTGTTCAAAAGGTCAATAACACCTTAACATCAGGAGGAATTTAGTGCAATTATAAACTGCCTGTTTTATTTCTATTATCAGCTTTGAACAGAAATTAAATAACACTTGCCATTGTCAACAGAAAGCTTCTGCTGTAAAGAAAAAACAACAACATTAGAGTAATTTGAAAATCTGACTTAAGGTAAACATTTACAAAACTCATGTTTACCTTAAAGATTCAATAACAATGGTGTAATAGAAAGAACGAAGAGTTTGGGTCAACTATAGACAGCGTGGCCAGTCATTTCGTGCTGCTATTTTACCATGCAGTTTTTAAATGACTGAATAACCATGTTAAACCATTATACCCTTTATATTTCTGCTTCTATTTGAAACCACTTCAGGTAGAGTCAGGCTGACAGATCACTAACAAAGAGAAAAACAACTATTTGATTTTATTTATGGAGTTTTTTTAATTCTTAGAATTTCTGTTGTTAAACAAGCACTTTAATCTGGAGATTTAAATCAAACTGAACAGGAAGTTCCAGAAATCATCTCTGAGATCTTGAGAACAAATGAAACTGAACATGCATGTATTAGTACAGTTTTATGATGTTCAGCTGTACAAAGTCTTGTGTCTTAAAGTATACTGGGTCTACTGTGAAATTAATCTGCTGTGGACAGTGGATAAATGAAGTATCTTTCTTTTAAAATGATTCCTGAGCATTACAAAAGTGTTCGGAATTGAAAAGAGGATGTCCTCTTAAATGGAGGCTCTGGGATTTTCACATCAAACCCCATATTTAGACCTCTGCATCTTGACATATAAGACTTACATATGATTACATTTGTGCTTTAATTCATATTTTATTTTTTTGTTTTAGCATTTCTTTCCCTCACTTTAAAATACAGTGCATATTGGAGCTCTAGAGATGCACTAGATGAAAAAAACAAACCAAATCAATCAAGACCTCTAGTGAGCAAAAAGAGAATTTGATGTGAAAATCCCTCTAGATTCTTTTGTCTTCTGAAGCTCCATTCTGATCACATAAAAAATTGATAATCAATTTGTGGAATATAAAGCCATATTGTGTATTTTTGTTTTGTACAATAGAATGTTGTAGAATTATGTAATTATCTCCTAAACAAATGATTTAAACACTGGAAGGAAAAATCTGGTCATCAACTGATTGAGTAACTGGTAAAATGCTTCCCCTGGATTGCATAAACTCTAATATGATAATCCCAGGAACATCTGGAAATGTCAGCTACATCTTTTTCCTGTTCTTTAATTATTAGCAGATGAAGAAAGAGTCATCCCTGAGGTCTTTGTGTGACTTACTGTATACATTTATCCTTATGCGTTACAAAACATTCAGCAACATCATGAAGATTTTCTATCAGGTTCACCATTTCAAGCCTGACAAAACCAGATTTTTTTTTAAACTTCACCCAAAAATAAAAATGCCATTATTACCCTCATGTCGTTTCAAACTCTGCCGCTGTTTTTCCCCCTTGTGGTAAAATGTAAGAATCTCATGCGGTTCATAGTAACCACATCTCGAAAAGTTTTATCCACTGTTTAATGCTCCTCAAATCAAACCTGGGCCAAATTAAATAGATAAATTGGAGCAAAACATAATCAGTAAATTGCTCAATTTTGGTCTTTGGTTGTCTCACAAAGCTTCTGAAGACTTGAAGTCGCATGGCCTACTTTTATGTTGTTGGGATATTTTCTGTACTTCTGGTGTAATGAAAAAAAGCTGTGATAAGCAAAAATAAAAGGTTTGAAACAACATGCGGGTGAGCAAATAGTGACAATTTCTAACGTTGGGTCAACTATTTTTCAGATACACCAGAAAATCTACTCATGACGCATTAGCCCTGTTTCTTGAAAGAGCATTATTTCAAATGCTTGAATGTAGGTTATTGTGTGTCAAAACAAAAAAAAGAGATAAAAACAAAAAAGGACTTCAAACATGAAACAGCAAAGATCTTGCATCCATCTTTGCTTGCCCCTCCACGAAATTTGATGTTTTCATTTCATTCTGTATCAGGAAGCTTCAAAGCACCAACACTGAAATGCTCAACAGAGGTCAAAAGATTTTGTCCTCGTTTTGCTGCACTGGTTGGCCAATATCATGTCAAAACATGGCAACAGAAAGCACTCCATCTCTGCACTACATTGCATCGCTCAGCGCTGGAACGGCTTGCGAACTTTTTTGCGCCTACGTGTGGGCTTTCCAACGTCAGTCCAGTGTTCGCTGGGCTCACCACGTTGGGCCCCTGGGCTAAAGAACCCTGTTTGAGGCGAAGATCCTGAAAACATTGTTGAAGTCCCTGCAGCTGCTCCGGAGGAATGAGGCGGCGGGCTTCCTGTTGGGAAGAAGCCTCCATTAGCAGACATGTCACTGGGAGCTCCTCCCTGGAAGAAGCGGTTGAAGAAGTCCTGCAGGTCTGCAGGTGAGCCACCACCTGGTGCGTGATCTGAGGGGGATCTGGAGGATAGAGTTTAACACACTGGCTGTAATTAGGAGCCAAGTACCAAAAGCATCGTCATCTGCTGCTCAAGTCTATTGCAGCTCACAACTTCATGTGGGAAAGTGACACAACTTGGCACACAGATAGAGGACAGCCTGAACATAACCACAGCAAATTTGCATCTCTAGCTTTATTATTAAGAGCTTTTTAATATCTTGTGCTGTTTTTGTACAATTAATCATCAAAGTTCATGCCCATCTGGATCTGAGGCTGTATTTCTGCAATGTATGTATGTGTGTATATATATACAGCTCTGGAAAAAAATAAGAGACCACTGCAGAAAAATCTGTTTCTTTTGGGTTTTATTCTTAAAAATGTTAATCTCACCAATACAAAACAATCCACGTTTGTTTCATTTTTTGTGAACTGCCGTCTTTGAAGTATTAAGGATAGAAGCAATGAATCACTCACTGAATCCTTGTGCCAGTAAAGCTTGGATTGAGGCCTTTTTTTCTTGATTTAAAACCTTTATTTTCACAGTTTTTGGCATGGAGTTTATTTTTAAATTTCTAATTACTTTTGAAAGACTTCTAGCATTTTATACCATCCAACTGGTCACATTGCAAGAGGATAGTGTTGATTACAGCAGTGCTTTTTATACTTTTCCCGTTAAATACACTTGGATTCAGGTGCTCACCAAATAAGTACATTTAAGTAAATTTAACAAAGACTGGCATGAAAAGCTTGCCATACTCAGAGAGATATTGCAGTGGTCTCTTATTTTTCAGAGCTGTATATGTATGTGTGTGTGTGTGTGTGTATATATATATATATATATACACACACACACACACACACACACACACATTATATACACACATACATCAGGGCTCGCAAAATTTCAAAATCTCTGGTAGCCCTTCGGGCAGACACTCTTCAGTTTTTGGTAGCCTAAAATAAATTTAAGTGGCCCGAAGAAAAAAATAGATTATTTTTAATGTATAATATTGTAAAGGAAACAAAACATCAAAAAAATGTTTAAACACAAATTACAACAACTGTATAAAATAGTCAAATTACAATCAACAATCAACCAATCAATATTTGGTTCTAACTGAACAGAAATTTGTATGCACTTGTAAAAACCGTGTAGAATATTCAATATTCAGGGTGCCCTAAGCAGAATAGTAGTAGTAATTGTTGTGCCCCCTCCCTCAAAAAAAACAACAACAACAAGAAAACACCTACTAGCCTATATGGGGTCAAAATAGAACTTTCTATAAATATAAAAGTAAATAAATTAATTGTAATTACATTGTATTATTTATAAATTACAATTGTAGTCCTAGACAGAAACTATATGATTTTATTAATACAGTGTGATTGATTTTATGGTCTTAAGCATTCAGAACTCACACAAAATAATCGTCCACATTTTTGTTGAATAAATTAAATAGGCTGAATCATTTCTATTACAAAAAGGCCAAATTAAAAAAATAAATTATAATAAATTAAGTGGATATTTGAATTAAATCTTTGGTCAATATTAAACAAAGATTGGATCGTCAATTATCAGGCCTTTGGAGCCCTTTGCAGGCATTGTATTACATTATGTATTTTTACAGTGTTATTCAGTGAAACCATAATTAAACCATATACTATATATTGCCTCGTTGTTTTTATATAATACATTTTACGCCATGGAAACTGCAATGTTAAGTCCAAATGCTTTGCTGTTGGTGGTGAAATCACCGACAATAAAACACAGTCTACTAACGTCAGTCAAACATGTTTCACAGGACTATAAACGTTTGTCCATCAATTATGATTATTTGTATTTAGTTGCCAGCATAGGTGAGAGCGAGCGTGCGCGCCGGCGAAACACCTTGCCAAAGATGGCCACATAATCAGTTAGCTCCACACCAGTTCTCTTTTTACTAATTTATCTATCGTTCTTACATTAAACATCAATGTCCGAGATCAAGGAATCACAAGACTTTCCACTCTTTGCGTCCTCTCTGCCTTTAAGAGCTGCAAAGAAAAAACAGGCAGAGGAGGAAGGGGCCTTGTCAGATCAATCTGATACCATGCTCGCCGAAATTCGTTCGCTGGGAGCCAGCCTGGGCAATATCGATGGCAGATTGAGTGCTATCAACAGCCACTTGGACAATATTTCAGTTATCGCAATACAGGAATCCCTTTCTGAATTAACTGGTAAAGTCGCGTCGAACGAGTCACGAATAACTGAGGCAGAAGCAAGAATCTCCGCCGCAGAAGATGGGATGCTAACACATGAAAGAAGAATCACATCTCGGGATAAAGAACTATCATTACTTCAAGCCAAAATAGGCAACTTAGAGAACCGAGGCAGGCAGAAAAACTAAGGATCGTCTGCCTCTTTGCGAAAGCTGAAGTTTCTGACTTTATCATGCAATATGTTGCCGAAATGGCTGGACCTTACTCCTGAAACATATTTTGAGATTGAAAGAGCTCACAGGTCTCTCAGCCCGGTGCCGGGACCAAACCACACTCCACAAGTGTTTTGGTGTGCTTCTTACACTATGTGGACAACGAGTTAATACTGCAAGCAGCACGGAAAAAACGTAACATCAGTAAACGGATTCAACTGCAATTCTTCCAAGGCGTATCTGCCTAGGTGCTGAAGAATTGGCGGGAGTTTGACGAGGTCAAAAAAACAAACAAACAAAAAAAAAAACGGACCGCTTGTGACATGTTCAAAGGCTTTGTTTATCCTGCCAAACTTTGTTGCCTTCACGGAACTCGGATGCATCTTTTTTTCTTCCCAGCCAAAGTCATGGAGTTTATTAAAACATTGGAAGATAAGTAATGCCAGAAGGGTACAACAGATACAAGTATATTAAACTGAGCTGTTGGTTCTTTTATAGACTTTTTTTTTTAATGGTGCGGACTTTTAACAATAATCCAAGGATGATTTCGTTTGGAAAATGGATAAGTGGCCAGGATATAGATTTTATTTTTTTTCTCTCCCTTTCTTTTTGTTTTTATACTATAACCATTGTGAAAGAAAGAAAGTTTTTTTCTTTTTTGTTGATTGCTAGTCAAATGTTTAACCCTTGGATATTGGATTTACGGTAAGGGAACTGGTCTGTAGTGCGCCCCATATGGGTATAACTATGTGCTGTTACTAACTTATGCTCGGTGCCGGTCAGGTACAGTAACCTAAGTTTTGTCTCTCAAGGTGTACCTCATCGTTTGGGGACGAGGCCAGAGGGCAATGGAAGGGTGTTTTGGGCTCAGTATGTTATGTTTTGTGTTCTAAAATACAAAAAAAAAAAAAAAAAAAATCGGTCCCACTTTACATTAAATGTCCCTAATACCCGTGTACTTCCATAGTAACTAGATGTGTATCTAGTATGTAACTATAGTGTAAGTACACATTGTTACATAGTATCTACATTTGTAATATTTATGTAACTAGACACATGTAACAACCCTCAGAATGGCGTGTGTTCAATTAGAAATGTGTAACAGGACATTGGTAACAACACTTTTTTTACTTCATTAAGTAGTAACAGGAATTACGTAGCTACATTTTGTAACAGCAGTATGTATAAGAGTAACTGGAAAAGGGGGTGTAATTGGGTAGGTTTAGGGATATGTAAAGTGGGTGGTTGGAGTTGGTGCAGCTCTGTAATACCAAAGTATATACATTGTAACTCTTCAGGAACTGCCCACTTAATATAAAGTGTAACATTCTGGACACCAACCACAATTTATATGCAAAGCCTAACTTACTGCCCGCTGCTGTGTGACATCAGAGTAATTAATTAAATCTATTGTCTATTTAATATAAAATGTACCACTTTATTTACCAAAAAGTGCTGTTAGTCCTGTTACACATTTGTATTTTCATTACCAAAAAATGTTGTTACCAATGTTCTGTTACACATTTGTACTCTCACATACCATTGTGAGGGTTGTTACATGTGTGAAGTTACAGAAATATTACAGCTGTAGATACTTTGTACTGGTGTGTACTTACACTGTGCTTACATACTACTTATACATCTAGTTACTATGGAAGTACACAGGTATTAGGGACACAAAATAAAGTGGAACCCAAAAATCTTTCTCATCGGTCTTATGTATGTCTTAGGTATGATGCGGTCTTAAACTTACAGATTGTTCATTTTTGATACGACCTGGGTAATTACATGGAATGTTAAAGAGGAAAAAAATATTAACCTATCTGGGAAAAAAATAAATAAAAAAATACTATCGCTATGCTACAAGAGACACATTTGTCGGATTCAGAACACCTAAAATTAAAATGGGATTGTGTTGAACAATTATTCTTTTTACTGTGTAAACCTGTTACTATTCAGACGTGATGGATGCAACAAATGCCTCGTTTGTAATGTCTTTTATTGATTTGGTGTCATAGGCGACATCACGTTATGGTAAGGGGTGTAACATTCCGCCACATGCTTGAGAGTATTCGACCAATCACAGTGCACTGCATAGCTGGCAAATCAGAGCACACCTTGCTTTTTTTTTTAGAACAATGAGCTTTGTAAAATCAACCCCTTTCATGAGGCGGGGCTTAAGAGGAGAAACAAAAATGTACAGTATGTGGAAAAATTTTTTTTTGCACAAACCTCAAATAAGAGTGCAAGTCTGTGGGAAACACAGCTACCTATACATATCTATGGTTGTACATGCATTAATTGTCATGTGACATGCATTTTTGGTCATGTAGTGTAAATGGAGACCATTTCTGAAACGCAGGTAAAACACCTGTCTAAACCAGGATAGTTTTCATTTTAAAAATCCATTTTAAAATGAAATCCCACTAGTGTAAATCTTAGGCTGTTGCTACATGGGCAACCTTTTTAAGCAATGTTGCTTGGGCACTTTCTCACTGAGAAACACATTTCTATCTGTAGACTTAAAATGGTTTTAGGCATGATGTAGCACTTGGTTGCTCTTTGACGGCAACATTGCTGAAAAAGTTGCCCCATGTATCATCAGCCTTAGGAAAGAGTGGTTACCTGTGGCGGCTGGTTCCGCTGCTACCTTTAGAGCCAAAAGAGATGTGATATGGCACGCGATGTGTGTCTGGAGAGATGCTTATACGCTGACAGCCTGCCCATTCTGTGTGAACATAGAGATGTGTCTCAACTATCTGAACATATGCAGACAACAAATTAACACAGCATTGATCCGAGAATGAGAATGCAAATGAACTACCAGTGATGTCAAAGACTTTGCCATCCATGAAGGCAAAGTATGTGATGCGCAGTCCCAGCATACTGGATTCAGCCCACAGGTCTCCCTCCTCGGCGCTGTGCCACTTACTACATTCAGCACAGAATCGGGCCTCACCAGGCTCGCGGTCCATCTCGAAGCGCCTGTAGAAGAGGCCATGCTCAGATGAACGTTAAAACGTAGCATACAATGCAATACAAGATCTGTATGAAATGACAAGACTGAAATGATGATCGTGTAATACGCACTTGTGCTTGCCCTCACATTTAGTGCACATCATTGTGTTCATGGCTTCTTTCAGGTCATCCTGCAGTTTGGTCAAGAACTCATTCATTGACTTTGAAAGCTCCGTAGCTGCCATACGCTTCCTGCACACACAACCCTTATATGAAACGTACTGGTCATCCATTTAAAAAAACAACTTTTTTTTTTAATTATATAAATATTCCATGTTTTTCCGCAAGTTGTGTTAAGTCATTTTGACTTAGGAAAGGTTTTTTGTTTTTTTTTAAGATTACATGATAATATAGCATAAGAGATTTTCAAGCTGTTTATAAAAGGCTGGTCATTTTTAGTATGTAGGATGTAGATACATCTACTTGTTCTTATCTAACAACACTCACAATTCATACTCTCGCCGAGTCTCTGGGTTACTGACAATGTCCCACGCTGCTCTTAAGACCTTGAAGGCCTCACCAGCACCTGGGTGCTTGTTTTTGTCTGGATGAACCTGTAACAATACATTAAACCTAGACAAATCAATACAATCCATTACTCATCCCTTGTTTTAGGGCAATGATTTTGTCATCTCACCTGTACTGCCAGCTGTCTATAAGCTCTCTTGAGTTCTGATTCAGTGGCATGAATATCCACTCCCAGAACATTAAATGGGTCCAGCTCCTCTTCAGGGATCTGTACCAGAGTTGATAACATACAGTTGTTAAGGCGCACTTCGGTTTCAAAGATTCAAAGGCCTTACTGAATGATTACAGACTCTTTTCCCACAATAATAGCAACAACAACAACAAAAACACATACCATTCAAGTTGTCAAAAGGATTTTTTTTTGTGTGTAAAAGTTCACACTGTTGTGTGACGTCACGCAAGAACAACTACAAAGGACAACTAACAACAAATAAAGGTAGTTTTGTTGCCATCTATACATGATTCTGCTTGATATGTCAATTTAGATTGCTTTGTTCACACAGTGAAAAGTATAATGCTCATTAAGTATATTGACGACAACAAGCAGCACTCTGTGTCTGACGATGAATACAATTCAGAGCCGAACATCAGAGGACTGTTGTAATTATGGGTCAGTCAAAAATGATGTGGATGAGATGCAATATCATATTTTGGTATATTCACACACATTTCCTACTAAGCACTGCTAATTTCCAGTCTATCCTATCACTCTGCTAAAATAAAATAAACTCAAATTAATACTTTGTCAATGAACACACTTGTTTGGGAAGTAACCGTGTACGTGGAATAAAGCTCAGTCAGTCAGTTTTTAATAATAAAGGTAAACCCTGACTGGACATTATCCATTATTAATGAGACAATACTTGGGTATTCATGATGAAAAGGAAGTAGCAAAATATTTTTTTCCATATTGTGATGTACTTTCGAGTGTAACATTACTTAAAAAGAAAAATCTATTTTTGACACTTACATGAAGTAAAATGTATGTATAACATTACATAGTAATTCACATTGTAATGCATCATATAATTTCATAATGAGCCTATAAGAAACATTAAAATGCATTATAATCTCTGTAATTTCTGTTTGCACTGAAAACTGGTTGCTTGTAATTTTTTAATGTGTTACAATGCACAGATGAATATAATAATGTACTATAACTAACTCTTGTTACAATTATATTGGATATCAAACAATATTTATATAAAACTAGACCTTGTTAGTACCAAAATGTTACCTTTGTAAAACAATTTATACACACACACAAATATATAAAATAGTTATTTATAAATATTGTGATATCCTAAATAATTGTAACAACAATAAACTTACAAATAAATATACTCAAATACTTGTAAATGTATATTAGGAAAGCCAGAAGTTATGGTATGTTACACTACATACCATACCCCCCCCAACAAAAGCAAATATAAAAAAAAAAAGCTTTTATATTATCAGATATTAATACCTCTATATCTGTTAGCACACACATTAATAATACCTTGGCCAGTGCCAGCAGTCTCTGCAGTTCTTCGCCAGGTTGCCACTTGTCTGCCCCCCTACTGGGAGACTCTGGATTCGAATTTTCATTCACAATGCCTTTTTTAAAGAAACACCCATGAACCCTTGTCGTCAGATCTGACACTTTCCTCCAAACCCTGCTGCTCTGCAGGGCAAGCCACCATTTCCTGCCTCGCTCTCCAGCCAGCCTTCCCACAATGCACCTCAACATCTGAAAGCCAGCACTTAGTGCAGCACAAACAAATCTCCAACAAGAAAGCAAAGCATGTTGAACCCAATGAGCAGACCTGCCAATGCTCTCTATTACAGCTACACCTGAACACCAGCTCCAGTCTAGGATTCGCCTCAAATCTTGCGTCATGCCTGGAACATCTGTGACTTTGGAAAGCATGTGTGCTCCAAAGTCATATAGTGCAAGTGCAGATGATTCAACAGCAACCCCACAGCGGTGGGTCAAAGAGATGATGAGCTCCACGACCATATGAATGCAGGAAATGCACCACGGGCTGACGAAATCTGCCAGGAAGTCCCGACAAACCATGACTAGCTGCATGCCATTTTTCCTTCGTACGCGGCTGTGCAGATGGTGGTTTCGTCGCTTCACCTGCTTGTGTCTGCTGGGCCCAGAGGATGCAAGGAAGGATTTGTGAGACATGGAAGATGCCCACAATGGTGTTTGATCGCAAGGCCCCTGTCCTGATGCACTCTTTTTGGACTTTCCTTTTCTACCGGTTCCAGCATTGCGGGATCTAGACTCCCCATTGCCTCTAAACTCACTCTCCAACTCCATTTTTCTTCCTCTTTCCTCCTTCTCCTTGTCTGTCTCAGAAACCCCATCTTGATCTTCATTCAAATCTTCAGTTTTGGTATTTTGCTCTTCATTTTCGTCTACTTCCAAATCAAAGTCTTCATCAGGGAATTCACAATCAAAATCATCAAGCGTCTCATATTCACAGTCAGGTGCTTGAGATGAGATCGCATGGCTGTCGTTTCCATAACACGAACTGGCCAGAGAAACAATGGGTGGCTCCACTGTATCCCATTGTACAGCCATGTCTTCTTCCATATTGCTCGAATATCCAAAGGGTCACTCCCTCACGCTTAAAACAGTCCTGAGGAGATCCATTATGAGCTTCAGGGTGGCAGCAAACTTAGACATGCATGCACTGTATTTAACAATGGCCTCATATTTACAAAAGAAACACAATATGGGGTCTTTAGGAAGTCCAGCATGGCAGGCGATGAGAGACATTTCCAAATCACAGCGGCATTCTGAACCCCTGCAAATGAGAAGAAAGTTTAGTAATGTACAGTAAAATAGCTAATCTTAACCTTTTTATGTATTATATACAAGGACCTAACCAACGTAAAACATCAACACAACCATAGGGTAAAACCAAAAAGCATAAATATCCTATTCATTTAATTCATAGAATTTTTAAGAATAATAAACTTTTCAAGAAGACTAACCATCCAGATTGTGAATAAGCACTGACAGATGTTTCTGTAGACACCACAGTAAGTAATTTCTAATAATTCTGAAGTGCGTTTAAGCGGATATTCCAAAAGAGATGCAATACACTAGATATAGTATACTGTTTTTACCCTATGATCAAATTTTTTTAATTAATAGTATGTTATTGAACCATTGCAATTCGAGAACATCACATGTAAAGTATCACGATGAGCATGTTCACGGAGCAATTCCTTGACTCCCCAATTCATGGCTTGGAACATTGGAACAAAGAAAATTTAATGGATGAGGCTTCACTGATTGTTGATTTGTGGATAATCAATACAGGTATACTTTTGTTACAAATACAAATATACACATGAAACCTACTGGCT
>JAUMHR010000060.1:1620020-1630389 GCA_032361145.1 Enteromius fasciolatus | reverse complement strand
CTGGGGCATTAGGACCCACACAGACCACAAGGTGAGCACCCCCTGCTGGCCTCTCTAACACCTCTACCAACAGCAACATAGTTTTCCCAGGAGGCCTCCCATCCAGGTACTGACCAGGCTCAACCCTGCTTTGCTTCAGTGGGCAACCAGGCTTGGGCTGCAGGGTGATATGGCTGTGGCAAAAATGGTGGCAGCGCCATCTATAGACTGTTGCCCTTATTACTACAGTTTCGCCTCTTGGTCTTCTATAATTTTTGGATGCTCTCCACCGACTACGCTGACCAAAAGCACACAGCTTCATGCTCATTGGTTTAGACTACCGTGACACTGCGTTCTCTAAAATGTTTTTTTCCTTCCGATTTCATGCGATTATGTATTTAAATTATGCATGCAAATTGTCAAACACTATGAGAGTGCAATCTCTGTATGAGATATTGTTGTAATATATAAAAAAAATTAAATACATGTTTGTATTAAAGTAAAAAAAATGACGAGAAAAATGAATTGCATGCACTTTGAGTATTTTGTTCATTATATTTTTATTCATATAAAAGCAACAGAATTTAAATTAAATTACGCGTATCAACAGCGCAGCACCAGTGGCGCCTCCAGAAATTGTTCATAGGCGTGGCCAGATGGGGCCACTTAAAATCTTGGGGTGGCAAACCAAAACTATAAGTCATAATTTCACAATTGTATTTACTGTTGTAGTAAACTGGCCTGTAGAAAAGTATCAGAAAAAGACTTAAGGAAACGTCTACTGCTATACTAGAGCGGCTTGCCTGGCTGGCTGTGAATTTGGGCTGAAAGTATTCATAAATGATACTACAGTACTACAATTAACACTGGCCAGTGGGGTGGCCAATGGGGTGGCTACGAGTGAGAATAACGCGATATCTGCCTTTGATCTCGTTGGCATCTTGTCCACTTCGAGAGGGCAAATTTCTGGGTTGAATTTTGTAAGAAAAAAAAAACCATGTCTGTCAGCATTTTGCACTTGATTGTCTCAAATTTCCCCTTTCTCTATTAGGACAATATATATGACAATTCTTTTTGATGCCCATCAGAGTCTGGGACACTGGTTAGCAGAGAGAGACAGTGTATGGAGAAACCTTAGTAACATTAGTTAAATATTAAACCTTAGCTCTTATATTGACAAAGGGATATTAATGACTGTGGAACACACAGAAAGAAAAAAAATATATTACAGAATTTTTTCAAAATAGGCCCATGTTTTGTTCATATTTATTAAGAGTTCCTCTACTTGTAGAGGGCGCGCGTGTATATCGCGTCACTGCTCACTCCAATTCGCCTGGTGGCGGTAACGCACCAAAGTCAGCATACACAAGTCAAGAAGAAAAACAAGGATAGCCGCAGATCTCAGGTCAGCTCCCAAGCTACAATTATCCCTGTGTGCACGTCATCAGTTCTAGAACGCGTGTGTGCTGTGTATTTAAAGCAAAAGGTTTGTAAGTTCACGGGCTGCCTTAAAATATTTATGCAATACAGTTCAATTAATGATTATATTGATACATTGCGCGGTATTATTGCTTGTTTGTATTTCGTGAAAGGTAGGTCCTGTTAACCGGCCGTTCTGTGACTTATTCCAGCTATCGAAGGATGCAATAAGATAACCTTTTATATAACGTTAATTTTTTAACGTTTAGTAACATTACGTTTTATTTTTTATTTTTTTGTAGGTGGGGATGGAAAAACATTTTTACATTGTTCTAGTTTGTGCATCAATGTCTTTGCACCTACTGTTAGTCCAAGGAGCCAGACAGGGTCAAGACATAAAATGTGGAGGTATTTAATTTTTTTCCCTAACCTTTTTATATTTTACCGAGCTTATATACATGTATATATTTTCATACAGGTTAGTTGTTTTGCAGGACAAGGAAACATCTGGAATGTCACACACTTTCATAAATGCTTCTTTAAACTGTCACAATAAATAGTTGTGCTTGATTAAGGAGCACTTCTGAATTGCATCATGCAAATGTTTTTTTTTCTTCTCCCTAGCATGCAGGGCTTTAGTTGATGAAATGGAATGGGCCATCTCACAAATAGATCCCAAGAAAATGATCCAAACTGGGTCATTTAGGATTAATCCTGATGGCAGTCAGTCAGTAAGAGAGGTGAATTATTTTTGTTTCATAAATACATCATTTTGTGTTTTTGACACTGAATTAAAGATCTTTATGCATTTGTTTTAATATGCTCAGGTTCCCTTTTCCCGCTCTGAGAGTCATCTGCTGGAGCTAATGGAAGAGGTTTGTGAAAAGATGAATGATTATGGTGAACGGGTTGACCCTGCCACCAATCGAAAGACATACGTGAGATATACATCCCGTGATGGCACTGCCATGGACCTTTCTGATGTGGCCTTTGACTCCAGAGTCAGCTCTAGTTTAAAATTTGCTGTGAGAATATTTTTTTTTCTTTTTCATGTCTTTATGTATTTATTTTTGAATTTTAATTTATAATGCAGTTCTTTACTGACTCAATAATTTCTTTAAATGTGTTTTTTTTTCTCAGTGTGAAACAATCGTTGAGCAGAATGAGGATGAGCTAATTGAATTCTTTGCTCATGAGACGGACAACGTTAAAGACAAGCTCTGCAGTAAGAGGACCGGTAATGTAACCATTTAATTCAGTATTCTTTCATTTTAACTTTACATGATATATTTCACATGAAAGTTACTTTATTTCACCATAGTCGCAAACTACATACTTTTTGTGTTAAAAACATTGACAACACCTTTTCAAGCATGTACAACATTAAAAAATTATTCCGAAGGATACCTGTAACTGTATCACCAATACTTTATTACTACACTGGCATATGTAATAGTTTATTTTACCTTCTTCCACAGATCTCTGTGACCATGCCCTGAAGATACCTCATGACGAGTTATAACATAAGACAAGCACATCATGACAGCTTTACCATTGGAAAACAATGCGTTTATCTGTTCAACTTCAATAAACAGACTGATTCTCTTACCTGTTGAGGACGCTGAACATGCAGAGATCTACTTCAGTGATGTTAGGCAAAGCATTACATATGTACTTGACCCTATGGGTTAACTGTTGACATGTTCAACTGTATTTATGGCGTTACCATCAAAACTGTTCGTTGTCATTAATTAAAGCTGACTTTCTACAGCTAAAAATGAGATCTCTATGAGTCTCTCCAATGGCATACTTTTATATTTAAATGTCCTTGGATGCACTTAGTTTTTTGTTAAGAACATTACTTGCAGTATATTTATTATAAGCACAGATAGAGCGCCTCTTGAGTTCCTGGTTCTAGTGGTAAAGTTGTGTCTTGATGTATTTTTTCTTGAAACTGATCAGGTTACTAGTCCTTAAATCTTAACCAATTAGGTTAACACCATTTATGGTATGGAAGTGAAGATTTGTTAACCCATTTAATGCATTCACTTGTTTTCTTTCCACACATTATTGAATTGGTTATTGCTTCCAGATTTGTCAACATTTTTTTGTTTATATTGAGGACCATGTTGTATTTGTAGTTGCTTTATTATTGTAATATATTTTAATAAGAGCCCTGTCTTTTAGTACTGTGTGGTCACGTGTGATTTTGTGTGCTAAGGACAATGACTTTTTTTTTTGTACACTTACACCCAATTTACACTTACACTGTCAATGGGTAAAATCTACATATTTTATATTTTCTAACATTTTTATAGCCTTGGGTTTTAAGCATTATGTGTAGTGCAAACCTAGAACTTGAGCTTCATTTTGCTAAACGTTTAGGGACAAAACTTATAGCATGAAAAAGTAACATACAAAAAATGTAATTTCTACTTTAATTAAAAATGAAAGATAAAAAAGTCTCGAATCATCTTTTACAATATCTTTTGTAGTCATTAATGGATGAGCATCAAAATATTCATTGAATCTTTTACATTGTCAGTATTTTAAAGTTTTGCATTGTCGGTTTTTTTTTAGGTGTGCAGACTTTTACTTTATTTGTACGTTGTCCTAAGAGGGATGTGAAAAGCATTGTTTGTTTACTTGCCTATCCCTAACAACTTAATGATACATTGAATTAAAACATTTATGGTGGTTGTTTGTTTGTTTTTAAACATCTTTCATAGGGTAACTTGTATTTCTCTATTCTTTAACTTCTTTATTTTATGTTATTTGTCTGTTTCATATTTGTAGCAAAAAGTCAAATTGAGCATAAGGAAAGATGCAATCGAGATCCAAAAAACTGCTTTCTTCTCTTCACTGCCATACAACAGTGAAAGAGAAGTTGACATGACTAGTTTAGGAAAGCAGACAAAATGTAGCACTAATTGGTTTTGATGACAGACAAAACTTGGTGTTGCTGGTTTTGTATATAAAAAAATCAGTCTTCTAAAACCCATGGCAGTTTATTGACAGTGGAAAAGTTATTTATTCATCAGCATATATCATAAAAACCATGTGCAAAACATCTACGATATTAAAATGATGAGAAATAATATTAGTTTTAGATATCAAACATTATACATTCTGCATATCTTTGATGATAATAGTCCAATTTCAGGAAGATATAGTTGAAAATGGTGCAGTCAGTTACTGATTACAAACTACATGACAACTAACAGAATCTGACTACTTTTTTATTATTTTCAGAATAACTCATTTTTTAAACCATTTATCATATTGATTTAAATCAGGTAATCTTGTACCATTTTGATATAAAATACAAAGAGTAAGAACATGTATTCTATTAATTGTAATTAATATTAAGTGCATTAAATATTGCGTCAATGTAAAAGGGGGTTCAGGAGTTTAATAAAAAGCTTATAATTTAATATATTATAAAATAGTAACATTTAAAAAACAGCCTAACACTAATCAAAATAAAACATTGACTAAAAATGTAAAGATTTTTTTTTAAAAACCTGCATGTCATGTGTCATTTGTGCATTTCAATGTTTGAAATAAAATGTGTCCATCAGTTGTTGGTGCAATGTTGAAATGCATCTTAAACTTAAAGTGGATAAATGCTGCATGAATGTCCAAAAAACGGTACAATTTTCTGAATGTATAAAAGTGGTAGGCTATTTTAGAAAGGGATATTCAAAAGATGGAAAAGAGGAATCAAGGAGAATAAATAAATTACACATAATTATTGCTAGCCATATAAATAATATGTAATCACTAAAGTTGTAGTCTGAGTATTTTAATGTGCTAAAAAAACAAACAAACAATAGAAACCCAGTAGTCAAAGCAAATGAAGTAGGCTTTTATTGTCATTCCAACCATATGCAGTTCAGTACACAGTGAAACGAAACAACGTTTCTCCAGGACCAAAGTGCTAGAAACCATCAGAGAAAGCAGTAGAAACCATCACAGAAATTTAAATGGTTTCCATTAAAATACCACTATGAACCATTAGCTTTTCCCCAGTAAAACCATTACAAAATTCAATTTTCTTTTCGGCATCATAAACATTTTCAATATTTAACATGTACTGGTCATCCAGATGGTTTGTATGTAGTGCAAGTGAACAGTATCTTTATATATTTTGTCTTAAAACTTTGTCAATTTCAAAGTCGTCAAAATCTGTAAACAGAAAACTACCTGCAGTATAATTTCTGTTTAACAGTAGATGGCGCTGTAAACCAGCAGCTTCATATTACAGCGCAGTTGCTCTGGTGAATCTGCTCGCTAGTTACCGTTCATTATTAACGGCCTAAAACACAAGAGTCATTACGGCAGGACAGGACAGGACGTGACATTACTTTATTTTCATATCCTAATGAGTAAACTCCGACCTGAGTAATCTGTGGAGATGGGAGTATTAAAGATAAGCGAGCAGGTAAGCTTCAAAACAACTTTTCGCTTTGGTTTTCTCAGCAGCATGGAAGTGCACGACTTGCTCTCTTGTATTTTTCAGTAAGATTTTTTATATATTTCCCTTATACACAGCCAGAGGACAACTGTCATTGTAAAACTAGTTACACCCAGATCTGGTTATGTCTCGTCTGCGCTGACTTTAGAAGTGGATTGACATGATTTTTGTATCCCTGCATTGGGGAGAAATTTCAACATTGCAGATGTCTTGAGTATGTTTATTTGTCGTATGTTAACTTTTTACTCATGTAAATTGTACAATTAACTAAAATGTAACTTGTCTGCCTGTGGCAAAAGCTTATTTATAGTTTACGTACATAAGTACTTTTTAATGAATAAACAATCAAACAAACAGAAATGAAACTGACCTTAAAGGGATATTTATAAAACGTAAAGGGATATTTCACCCATAAATCAAAACTCACCCTCAAGTTGTTCCTATTAAATACTTTCTTATGGTATTGGGAAATCAAACACTTGACAGTAGTAGAAGAAAAAAAATAAAATAAAAAAGTTTAGGTGGACCATAAAGTGTCCACTTTTGACTTCTATTATATTTCAGATACAAAGCCCCTACTCAATGGATACTCCAATATTTAGTTAATGTTTTTGAACCAAAATTCCCTCCCTTAACACTAAAGTGTTAGTACACTGATCCGGAATCTGTCTGTCTTTCTCTCTTTTAGTCACTCCTTGTCCAGGCAGTATTTAGCCAGAATGCTGAAATGGTGGATTTTTTGTTGGAGCAAAATGAAGAAGTCAATGAAATGGTATGCGGGTTTTCGTCTTGAAAAAATAGTCTTATTTGAAGAAATGTTTTGGTTTTTAAAAATTTCTTTACTCTTTTTATTTCTTTTTAAGAATACAGTCATTTTCCTTGCAAATTACAATGTGAGGTACAGTCATTTGTTGTTGCAGGACCAAGAGCGCCGCACTGCATTGCATGCTGCATCTTATGTTGGTGGTGTTTATATCATGGACCTCCTCATCAGCTCAGGTGAGATCAGGAATTTAGGCTGCTAAATTTTACATACTGAGGTTTGAATATGGACCAAAAGTTACAGACACGAACGGCAAATCACTCCGTGACTGACCAGCATGAGTTTTAGTGGAGTGTGTGTCCTTGCACCTGTATTAAAAGATAATTATCCAACTGTGCTTTATTTCACAAGTTACACCACAGGTCAATGTTTGGAAAATTTCACCAGGACTGCATTTATGGGCATGTAGAATATGTGCCTAGCCACTCCCCCGTACATATGGTATATAAGATGGCGGTGTGCAGCCACTATTTAGCTTTCTGCTTGTGCAAGATCAGGGAGGACAAGGAGCAGGTTCTGTTGGTTGTGCCACACTGGCCCACCTGATCCTGGTTTTTGGACCTCATGCTCCTGTCGACAGCCCCTCCCTGGAAGATTCCCCTGAATCTTCTTTCTCAGGGGATGGGCTCTTTGGCCTTCCCCAGGCCGTGGTGGATACCATAATTTAGGTTAGGGCCCCCTCTATTAAAAAATCCTACCTAATCTCCACCCGTAATGTCGCCTCCTTCTGGTGGTGCGCAGTGCCTCTCTAGCAGACATCTGCAGAGCTGTGGGTTGGGTGACACCCAATACCTTTACTAGATTATACAATCTTCCTACAATGTGCTCCGCCCCCAACCCTTGCTTCTGGAAGTCCAGGTACCCCTGTGGGGCTCACACTCTGGCCCTCAGGGTGTTGGGATGGTTATGTTAATGTTCCCATTTGTTTGACATGGTAGTTTCTGTAGCAGCCTGTCAGCATTTAGACCTCTTACTTGACGAAGTCCAGGTTGTGGCGTTTTCCATGCGTTTCCATGGCGTTTGACATGCACACGAATAATGCGATTATATCCAATAATCGGAGTAAGGACTTAATCACATTATGATGTTTACATGTCAAGAGCAAACTTTTCACTCATGTTTACATGCTATTTCCATATTCTTATTATTTGCTAAGAATTGTGGTTAATTTTCTATTGCCATAATCACATACTCCACTGCATATATGACAGATTATGGACTCATATCGCATAATCGCATTATATAAATCAAAGTATTACATTTACATGGGTTAAAGTTTATCCGCAATACTTTCAAAATCTCATTATAATCGCATTAAGAGGGTCCATGTAAACGCACTCACTGACGTAACCTCATAGTGACTGACTGAAAGGGAGTGTCTCGGTTACTTGTGTACCCTCGTTCCCTGAAGGAGGGAACGGAGACATTACATCTCTCTTGCCACAATGTCGGACTGTGCTGGGAGTCGGTTACGATCGACTCACAAGCAGAAACATAATAGTGGTTGCACGCTGCTATCGTATATAACCGTATGTACTGGGGAGTGGCTAGGCATGCAAATACCACTTGCCAATCTATTGGTCTCCCAGGCGGGATCCCATGACGTCAGTCAATGTCGTAACGCCTCCGTTTCCTCCTTCAGGGAACGAGGGTTACACAAGTAACTGAGACATTACAATATTAAGGCTTTAGCACTGTATTTTGTCTTTGATTGCCTGTAATGGTGTGGTTTCAGGTGCTGATGTTAATGCTAAAGACCAGGAGTGGCTGACTCCTCTGCATCGGGCAGCTGCCTCACAGAATGAAGTAAGAGAGGATTTTTAAAAATCATGTTGCTGTTTATTGTGTTTTGTCTCTTATTTTGTTTCACTTTAAATACAGGGGTCTGTTGACCTGCTGCTGAGAAAGGGAGCTGAGGTGAATGCGCAGGACAAGTTCTGTCAGACGGCACTGCATGTAGCTGCAGCCAACGGAGCGATAAAGTGTGTCGAAATTCTGATACCTTACATGAGCAGTCTGAATGCAGCAGATCGCTTTGGGAGAACCGCTTTACATCACGCAGCCCACTGCGGACATGCAGAGGTTTGCAAGAGCTGACTCAGAACGTTCACAGAATGGCTTTATTCCTTAAACATTATAGCTGAGGTGTGCATGTTAAGAAAGAAGAAAAAAAAAATTAAAACTAATTGATAATGTTCTTAGACCGTGACTCTGCTCCTAAGTAAAGGGGCCAACGTGAGTGCCAGAGACATAAAGGAGAGGCAGGCTATCCATTTGGCTGCTCATCTAGGTATCTGGTCTTCTGACTATAAATTCTTGCCTCAATTAATGTGTTTATTATATTTGACCTTGAACCACAAAACCAGTTTCAAGGTTCCCACAGGTCCTTAAAAAGTCCTTAAAAAGTCTTAAGTTTATTTGTATAAAATTAAAGACCAAAGTCTTACTGTAAATTTTACAAGAAAATCTTAGTTATGCACTGCATTGTGTATTGCCATTCCAAAAACGCCATTTGCTGGCAGAGAATTAATATGCATTTATAATAAGCCTGTCTGCTGTTTTTGTTCAGACCAATGTGAAAATCCATTAGTTTTTACCCTGCAAATACACTTTGCTGTTGTGAAGTGTGAACTGGTGGATTGATAAGAAGATAATAAATAGTAAAAATCTGAACAGTACAATGTATTATTTTAAATTAATATAATAATTTATATATAATAACAGTTTTAATCAATATAATAATTAATGCTTTTGATTTGTAAAAATGGTTTAAAAGCTGAAATGTGAAGTTTATTATATTAAAAAAATGTGTTTTTGTAAACACTTGGATCTAAACTGTGATTTATGTTTTTTTTATTAAAAAAGAATTTAACAGTTTAGTATGTTACTAACTAGTATATACATTGCACTGCCCACTAATATAGAATTAGTTTTATTTTTCAAAAATTATGTTTTTCCTTAAATCATGCAGGGATATTTGTAGCAATAGCAACCAATACATTGTATGGGTCAAAATTATCTAAATTTCCAAAAATAATTCGGATATTAAGTAAAGATAATTTTCTATTAAGATATTTAAAAAAATGATGTTTGATTAGTAATATGCATTGCTAAGGAGTTTTTCAACGTATTCTATTTTTCTGCACCCTCAAGTTTTTCTCAGATTTTCTTGGGAATCAAAGCCAAATATCAAATATATTTCCACCAAACATCAGTGGAAAGCTCAACACTTATGACAGGTTTTGTGGTCCAAGTCACAGATGATCAGAATAAATTTTGTTTCACTAATTTGTTATCTGGTTGTGTCTGTTGTGCAGGACATCTGGAGATCATAAAACTCTTAGTAGTGTCCAGTGCAGATGTGTCCTGCAAAGACAAGCAAGGATTCACTCCTCTACATGCGGCTGCTCTTGGTGGACACACTGAAGTGGTCAAATACCTGCTGAAACATGGGGCAGAGGTGAGGGATCATATATTAGAGCTAGATCTCTTGTTTCCTGCTTGTTTATGAATCATGCTTTAATTTTATAAGTAAACAACTCGATATGTGACTAGCCAGTGGTAAAACATAGGGCTGAGCGATATATATCGTATGATATATTATGCGCATCTCATCAGTAAAGACGGTTCTTTGATTAGCGCTAAATCTCCGTCAGCTGTTTTTAGAAGGA
>JAUMHR010000060.1:1605619-1619920 GCA_032361145.1 Enteromius fasciolatus | reverse complement strand
TAGGTCCTGGATCTGTGAGTTTTGAACCGCACTTCACATGCCCCCTTTCAAGATACAGTATTGACGCAGAAACACATCTTTGAGTGCGCCTGTCCCGGGGTTTAGTTTGCAGCAACCGACCTGAAAAACGCTTACTTTCATGTCTCAATTCTTCCGTACCACAGGCTATTCCTGAGGTTTACGTTTGAAGGCCGAGCATATCCGTACAGGTTCCTACCCTTCGGGCTCTGCCTGTCGCCCTGTGTATTTACAAAAGTAGCGGAGGCTGCCCTGACTCCACTCAGAGAGCAAAGGGTTTGCATTCTCAACTACCTAGACGACTGGCTCATTCTAGCTCTAGTCTTGTGCTCAGTTGTGCGAACACAGGGATCTGGTGTTACGAAACCTTAGCCTGTTGGGTCTTTGGGTCAACTGGGAAAAGAGCAAACTCTCTCCAACACAGAGGATCTCTTTTCTCGGTATGGAGATGGATTCGGTCGAACAGACTCACGCAAGAACATGCTCAGTCAGTGTTGAACTGCTTGAATACATTCAAGAACAGGACAGTGGTCCCACTGAAATACTTTCAGAGGCTCCTGGGGCATACGGCAGCAGCAGCAACAGTCACACTGTTGGGGCTGCGTCATATGAGACCGCTTCAGGACGAGTCCTGACACTGGTGACACTGGCCTGCCGCCAAACCTTCTCTCCATGGTCAGACCTCTCATTTCTCCGGGCAGGAGTGCCCCTAGAGCAGGTCTCTGGGCATGCTGTGGTATTCACGGATGCCTCCACCACCGGTTGGGAGGCCACTTACAACAGCATGCAGTGTCAGGGTTTGGACGGAACCTCATCTGCAGTGGCACATCAACTACCTAGAGTTGCTGGCGGTACAGCTCGCCATACAAAACAGGCAAGTGCTAGTCCGAACAGACAAGATAGCGCCTGTTGCATACATCAACTGACAAGGTGGTCTGCATCTGAGGTAGCATCATGGCATTTACATTCCGGGTGCCTGCAATCAGGCAGTCGACAAGCAGTTCGAGCTGGCCCACCCTGCAGGCATTTTTGGTCTATGAATCATTCCTTGAGTAGCCCCCTCAGGCTACGGGCCCACTTAACAAGAGGAATGGCATCATCCTGGGGGTTGGCTGTAGAGCTGCGGGCTGGGTGACCCCAAACACGTTTGCTAGATTCTATAACCTTCATGTGGAACCGGTATCCTCCTGTGTTCTTACCTTAAATGGGTAGAAGTACTGAGAGGCCTGGTTCTGAAGGCCTGAAGCGTGGGCACATTAAAAGCCTGTCAAATAGCACCTAGTTACTGAACTACAATATTTGTCACATGTGATTGTGGTAATACTGTCAAAAACACACAGCATTAAACACAGTTGCTTGTGTCTAAATTGAAAGTAAACAATCAAGAGAAAAATGTGCCAGTATATTAGATGCGTGCAGCTCTTAAAGGGACAGAACTAAAACATGCAGCCACTTGTCACTAAAAAGTTAGTTCACTCAAAAATTATAATTGTGTCATTATTTACTTACTTGCATGTTGTCCCAAACCAGTATCACTTTCTTTCTTGTGCTTAACACAAAATAAGATACTTTGAGTAACCAAACAGTAGCTGGCTCTCATTGAATTTAATACAATGTTCAACAGAAAAAAGAAACTCATTCAGATAAAAACGAGTAAATGTATGTAGTGCATAAGTATATAGTGTTTCACCTTTCATGTTTGTTAATGTAATGCTGCTAAATACATCTACTCTTCCTGAAAAATAAAAGCACTGTTTGTTTTATTCGTATTATGTTTATTTGTAATGTGTATCTATTCAAATAACAAAGATTAAATAACAACAATTTTTATCTTTGCTCATTTTGGCCTAAATATCTGCCCTTCTTTATTTTATACTTTGTTACCTTGAAAGGGTTTGTTTTTATAAAAAAGGCAAATTAGTTTGTCTGTACTGCTCCGACAACTTGGAAAATAGTCAAATCAATGACAAAGAATCGCAATATTTTTGAAAAATTCTAATGATATTCTAATGATATTTTTGCTATATCACCCACCCTATCTCTGTAATTTGCAAAATATTCCCCCCCCACCCCCCCCCCCCACACACACAAAGGGCTAAAAAGATACTCATCATACACAGATACACAGCCCTGCCAGCGATGTGTCCCTTTTTTTTTAAATTTTTTTAGGGAGTTGGCAACCCTAGTCATATCCGACGTGACTCGGGGTGACCGACTGAAATGAAACGCCTTGGTTACGTATGTAACCCTTGTTCCCTGAAGAATGGAATGGAGACCCACGTCCCATCGCCAATGGTGCTGTACCGCCTCTGAGCGGCCTGGTCACCGGCTCTGCTCCTCAGCAAAAACCTAAAGATTCACTGCATCATTTTGAAAAGGTTTTGAAAGAGCAGGGGGTTAATTATAAAATTATTTAATTATAAAACATAATTTTTCCACAGTAAGCTACAAAATTATAATTTTTATTTAACAATTTTTTTTAGTAATGTGCACTCTGCACCAGAGACAGAATCACTGTGATTTTTGTTTTTCATTCTGATTATTAGATTGATGAAGCAGACGGCTCTGGTAACAGTGCTCTGCACATGGTTTGTTATGCTGGACAAAGGGCAGTAGCTAGTGAGCTGGTTAACTATGGTGCCAGTGTTAACGGATTAAACGTGCATGGCTGTACACCGCTGCACCTGTCTGCTGTCTCCGCTGATGGAGCCTTGTGTCTGGAGCTGCTGGTCAATAATGGAGCAGATGTTAACATTCCGGTCAGTAGACAACTCAAAATGAGCAGGGGATTATTGCAGTGTTTTTTCTGACCTTTCTTGTTTTGATTTCAGAATAAAGATGGGAAGAGTCCTTTGCACATGGCTGCCATTCACGGACACTTCACCCGTTCCCAGATACTCATTCAAAATAGTAAAGCTACACTCAAAGCATAAATGTCAAGCGCTAGTACTAATTAGACCAAATTTTACAGCAGTATTTTCTTGTTGAGCTACTGTGAAAGAAAGCACACTGTAAAAAGCTCTGTATGTTTTGAAATGAGTTTACTTGATTCACTGGTGGACTAGCATAGCAATGCTGTTTAATGTCCTGTAATTGTAAGTGGTTACTTCATATTGTTAACTGACATTAGCTAAACATTGACAATGACGCTACACAATGTATGTTAGGAATGCTCTAGTGTGATTAACTCTCTGTTAATGGATCAAAATGTCTAATATTAATTTACAGTTTACACAGTAACACAGTTTACAGTTTTTATAAAACATTTTAAGGATACCTCAACCTTATAATGCACACCAGAGGAGAAGTGCCATGCTCCACCAGATGCATTCTCAAGATAGCAGTCCAAAACAATACTGTTTTGATTCATTTTGCTGTGAACAGCACAAAAAGTTAAGTTAAAAATGAAATGCTTCTTTTAACGTGTGCGAAAATTAAATATATTTTGGAGTGACACCTCTCTGGTTCTGTAGTTGATTTAATAAAATCTTTAAATTTGTGCTGCTATAAAAAGCAACTGAAAGCAGCCATGATGCTTTCTGGTAGGAATGGTGTCATATAGTTACTAGTTTGTTTGACAAAAGTTGTGTTGTAAAAGGCATTGCCAATCTTGTAATAACAGTCTTTTATTTATTAATTTTTTCTCTTGCAGGTGCAGATGTGGAATTTGTTGATACATGTGGTAATACTCCTCTTCACTCTGCTGCTAAACATGGCCATGAATTACTCCTCACTATACTCTTGAATAACGGTGCAGATGTGGCCAGGTGTGTCTTTACAAACTCATTCAAACACAGAGATTACTGCAGCAGAACAGACACTTTAGAGTTTGTGTCCACATCCATGTATGTGGATTCACGCAGTTTAGTCTGACTTAGTATTTAATATATTCAATTATTTTAGAGCAATATGTTAAATTTAAGCATATATAAATAATAAAAAAAATATATGTTGCTATATTTATATAGAAGCAGCCTTTGAGTTAATTGAAAGTAATTATTGGCTACAGGACGAATGTGATTGTAATGATGGAGACAGAGACGTGCGGATCCATATGCTTAACTTTATTCATGGTCGGCAGGCAGGGTCAGCGCAACGGCAATCGGAGCAATACAGAGAGGGCTGAATCGAAGTCAAGGTACACAGGCAGAAGATAGGGGCTGGCGGCAGTCAAAGAGTAAACATTATATCAATCCAAAAGTCAAACACATTAAACACAAACACGGGTAAACTCTTTGAGATGATAGCAAAAGCAAATCAAAACTGGCTGGTGAGATTCGCTTTTATAGTGAGTGATTGTGCATGATGGACAACAGCTGTGAGGAAGGGGTGCATTGTGGGATATTGAGTCTGGTAAGCAACAGAGAGTCCAGAGAGATACTAATGGGAAGTGATGAACAACAGCTGTGGGAGAGTGGTGCATTATGGGATATAGAGTCCAGTAAGAAACAGAATGGAGGGAGTGCCCTGTGGCGGAGTTTGATGGCATTTCTGGCTGAGTTTGTAACAGAGTCCCCCCTTTAAGGAGCGGCTTCCAGACGTTCCCACCAGAGCTGGGAGAGTCAGTAGAATGGGCGGCAGAGGCGCCCTACAGGGGAAAACAGGCAGGACCATAACAAAAAGCACACAGAGTGTTAGTGTTGGCCTCTAGGGCCCAAAAAGTACCTGCTTGGGGTTCATGGAAAGCCAGGGATAAGCTGGAGGATCAAAAACTCCCCGGAGAGGAGCCGGCGATAGAACAGATGGCGGAGGCACCCTCCTGGGTGGTGCAGGTGGCTGAAACGCCCTCCACTGCGGAGTAGATGGTAGTAGTGAAAAAGTAGTAGGACTGAAATGAGGAGCATAGATAGTTTAGTTGAGGCCTCTGAGGCCGAGACAGTACCTGCTGCTAGCTCGTCCGGGATCCTAGGTTGAATAGACAGGATAGAGACCCTCCGGGGCCAGGTGGACATGATTCTGAGTTTAGGGAGGATAATGGTAACCGTAGTAGAGTCAGGGCAGGTTGAAGGTCTTTTGGTTGTTTTCATGGCCGGGGTAGGGCAGGACGAGAGGTCGAGGACGGCCTCTGTGGCTGGTTTACGGTTGGACGAAAGTAAAATGGCCTTTGTGGCCAGTACAGGACACATCGAGAGATCAACGGCCTCTATGGCCTGTACGGGAAAGAACGAAGAATTTAATGGCCTCCATGGCCGGTACAGGACAGTACGTGAGTTCAACGGCCTCCATGGCTGGTACAGGATAGAAGGAAAGTGCAATGGCTTCCGCGGCCGGTACAGGACAGAACGAGAGTTCAACGGCCTCCGTGGCCGAAACGGGGCAGGATGCTTGGGGCTGTGCCTCTGAAACAGGACAGAGGGGAGAGCTGTGGGAGAGTGGTGCATTATGGGATATAGAGTCCAGTAACCAACAGAGAGTCCGATATGAAAGAGAATGGAGGTAGTGCCCTCTGGCAGAGTTTGATGGCACTTCCGGCTGGGATTGTAACAGTGATGGTTTCAGTCATGACATATTTTCAGTTTATCTTGAGAATATACAAATGCTTATTTAAATTGTAAAATGCTTTTACAATAATTTCCACCATATAGGCGAGGCATTCATGGCATGACTCCATTGCACTTGGCAGTGTTATATGGATTTTCAGACTGTTGTCAAAAGTTACTCTCCTCAGGTAAATATAATACATACTGTATATGGTAGATTTCCAAAAAGATGTACAATGCATAAGCAATATCCAATTGGTTTGACATTAAACCAGAAACAACAACAACAACATTTACTTTTGGCAGGATTTGATATAAATACAGTGGACAGCCTGGGAAGGACATGTTTGCATGTAGCTGCTTCAGGCGGGTATGCTAAATGTCTACCACTTATGTGATTAATAGTTTGTTATATATTTTTTTTAATATACAGTTTATACAATTTCCTTTGTTTTTCAAATTATTTACTGACAGGAATGTTGACTGTCTTAAATTGCTGTTAAACAATGGTGCTGCTTTGAATAAGAGGGACAATTTTGGAAGGTAAAGTCTATTAATTAATAAAATCGATTTAGATATATATTTAAATATATACACAGTGTAAATCTTGTGCATGTAAGAATCATGCAGGTTCATAAAAACCAATAGTGAAAATGCTTCAATTTATTTTTTCTAATGACTAAATTCTCTATGATTTGTTACCTCAGTATAGTTAAAAGAATTTTTTGAAAAGCGTGCTTGAATACAAACTAGTGCTGTCAATTAATTGCATCCAAAACATTTTTTGTTTACATAATATATGTTTGTGTACTGTGTATATTTATTATGTATATATAAATGTATGCACGCACTGCAGTATATATTTTGAAAATAATATAATATAATTCATATAATTTATATTGTATGCAAATAAATTTAATATTGACACATAACATATTTTCCTATATTTAATATATTCATGCATTAATATCTACGTATATATACATGATATACACACAGTAGCCTATACACAATATGTAAACAAAAACTTTTATTTTGGATGCAATTAATCATTTAAAAGCACTATTTTTATCCATCTTCAATTTACTTCACAGGTCTCCTTTGCACTATACATCAGTGAATGGCGCATATTTGTGTACAGTGGCTCTGGTGAAAGCTGGAGCTGATGTTAATGAATTGGATGTGAATGAATGCAGTCCACTGCACTATGCAGCTGCTGCCCAAACTTCACTCAGGTACTGTATAACACTCATATCACTGCCCTACTTACAGCTAAACTTTAATATGTGCTAATAATAAGTGCATTTTTAAATCTTAATTTAATATTGACAATTAATTTTGGTCATTGACTCAATCAAATCAACAATATTCCCTAGAGATTAAGTGTCCCCAAATAAGCAAGCCAGAGAAGACAGCAGCAAGGAACCAAAACTCCATCTGTAACAGTATGGAGATAAAAAAAACTTTAAGGGAAACCAGGCTCAGTTGGAGGCCAGTTCCCCTCTAGCCAGACGAAACTAATTAATTGATAAGTTCATGTATTTATTATATTTGTGTTTTTTTATATTTTTTGAAGTTTTTCATTTGTATCATTTATTCACTTGCTATAATTGTAATGCTTTTATTTTCTCTCTCTCTATATATCTATCTATCTATCTATCTAACCTATCTATATATACATATGTATGTATATATATATATATATAGTTGTGGTCAAAAGTTTACATAAACTTGTAAAGAACATAATGTCATGGCTCTCTTGAGTTTCCCGTTATTTTCTCTGATTGGAACAGATACGTCTTTGTCACAAAAACATTCAAGAAATTTGGTTCTTTTATGACTTTATTATGGGTTAACAGAAAAAGGTGATCACATCTGTTGGGAAACTCAAGAGAGCAATGACATTATGTTTTTTACAAGTGTATGTAAACTTTTGACCACAACTGTATATTTATATATATATATAGTTTATATTGTTTAATTAATTTACTTTATTTCTGAAGTTATAATATTTATTATGTTGAAATGTGTTTATTTGTTTTCCTAATTTGTATATTATTATGTTTTAATTGTATTAATATGTAATAGAAACAGACTACCATTTCCATATTTCCATATTACATATTTCTATTTAACAGACACGTGTAATCAAAATGTAAATACTATATTTATAAACCTATATGTTTTATCTATGGAAGGAAAACTCTGTGAAGTACTGGTCTGCCTATTCTGTGAAATTATAATGAATAAAATGCATACAGTACATAGTCCATAGAAGTCTTCAGAAACCATAGGAAAATATTTGTGTGAGGTACCAACTAGAATGTTAAGTCTTTCCTAAAAACAAAAACTTTACATCCACTGTTGGTGAATTAATGTGAGATGTACCAGTACAAATTCACATGTATTAATTCTGCTAATTTTAAATTGGATTTACCATTGTGTATGTTTTCCCCCAATTAGAGTTGAACAGAACTGTCCTGACAGTAAGACTGATGAAGAAGCTCAGTGGTAAAGCATCTTTTGAGATTTGAAAAAAAAATGACGAACAGTTAATTAGCTTAATAGTACATGACCCCTTGTGTGTTACAGGTGTTTGGAATTTCTTTTGCATAGTGGTGCTGATCCAACTCTGCGTGATAGTAAAGGCTTCAGTCCGGTCCACTACGCAGCTGCCTGTGGTGACAGGGACAACCTAAAATTGGTAAGAAAACTCTTTTCATGGTATACCATATATTAAGCAATTTATGGAATATATGAGTAGAATTTTGTATGGCTTTTAGTTCAGTATGTAGTTTGATGTTTTTCACACCTTCTGTCTAGACCGGTCTAGTGGGAAAAAAATATATAAGAAATCCAGCATAGCTCAGATATGGCATTTTAAATAAAAAAGAAACTGTATGCAAAATGGTAGCACTACATTCTGTTTTGCTGCACCTAATTTGCCAACTAACGCTTTTAGTATTAGTAGATTGCCTGTCTATCTGCTAACGCTTGTGATGGTCTCTCAACAGACATTCTATCACAGACTATCAGTAACTTTGCAAGTACATGTCATCTTATTCTGAACCCTACGAGTCTACTAATACTCTACTGAGTTGATGGACATGTATGTCCAGCATTACATGCAGTATAGTAAACAGAATGAGCAAAAGGGGACATCAAAATAAAGTGAAGCCAAAATAGTTTCTTAAGTTTGACATGTTTGAAATAGATTAGCATGAGATCCCATCAAAACAAAAATGGGAGTGGAAAATTCCGCATGTATCTATTAATAAAATAGGTGCATAATTGATTAAGACACATTTTTTGGATGTTAAATAATTTAGCAAATAGCAGTAAATTGATTACCTCAAACCTTAGTCAATCACAATGAAACATTTAAATACTCTCCTTTTTTTGTCTGAAAGGGTAAAATCTACAAGTTCATATACAATGAGCTTAGAATATGACTGCATACAAGCCTTTTCATTTCTATTTTCTAAATGGGTTTTTTAAATGTTGACATGACAAAAAAAAGTAGGGGTTTTTTTATACTAAAAGAGGATTTACCCTGGTCCACGCTGTTAGTAAATCTGACCAATAATGTTCAAATGTTACGAGTAAACAAGTATTTTTTTCAGAATACAAAAATAATTGAGACACATTGTTACTGTCATACATTAATGAAACAATGAACATGCCCATAATTAATGTAAAGGTAAATTATAACTGTGGTGGCTCTTGAGGAGAACTGAGTAGTTTGGTTTGGATATGTCTGAGAAAATCTCTTTGGGCTTCATTTGTTTGCTGATTCCATTTTCTTCAATATTTTGTTTTCTAATAAACTGCCGGGCACACATTATAAACTAGGCAAATACTTTTTGAGAAACTGTTGTGCTCGTTTTACCTTGTATGTCATTTTTTATCTAAACTGACAATAAACCTTTCTTATTAGCTCATAGAAATGTCTTTCAAATGTGTGGAAGATGTGGAGAGTTGTGTTCCTGTAAGCCCTTTTCACTTAGCGGTGAGTGCTATGTCTCTAGTCATATCTCTTTTCTCTCTTTTTCTCTGATGCAGTTGTCAGTGCAGATTGGATGTGAGTTTAAGTAGAATTAAAATGAATTGAAATTCACGGAAATGCCACAAATGTATTGTTTGTTATCTAAAAAAGAAAAATGTTCAAAGACAAACTTTGAGCTTTGCTTATAACATAAAAAATAAGCCATTGATAGTAATTCAGTAATTTTTTCTCTCTATAATTTCAGTTAAAAAAACAATTCAACATCCTATGTGTAAAAAGCCAATTCTATTCCAATTACTCAAGAACTCATCGTAAAACAAAATATGAATTTTCCAAAGCCTGATAAATTGTTTTTCTCTTAGGCGTATAATGGTCACAGAGAAGCTCTTCAGGTGCTGTCTGAAACACTGGTTAATGTGGACATGCAGGATCCCAGGGGTCATACAGCTCTGTATATGGCTGCTCTGAAAGGTCATGGCCCCTGTGTGGAGCTGCTGCTGCTTCAAGGGGCCTCGTATGCCATCAGGGAGCACATCCACAGATGGACACCACTGCATGCTTCAGGTGTGTAAAGTTATTAACATGTAAAGATAAAACAAAGAATCTTAAAAGTTTAATGACTGAAAAGCTAGTTCAAAGGTTCAATCAGTAAAGGCTCTTTTCTAATATAACATAATAATGCTATAAAATTGTGCTATAGTCTTACTCTTGTGTATTCTTGGGAATGATATACTGTTATATGGAAACTAGGATAACACTTTATATTAAGGTGTACTTAGTAGTAGCCATTGCACTTGAAAATAAAACGTACTTATCATGTAAGTCATGAAACAGACTGTAATTACAGTTTGTAATAATGTACTGTAGAATGGCCTGCCATTATGTAACAGGCAGCTACAGTTACACATACATAACAGACGGTGTCTGTTACACAGCTACTTACAGTCTTGCTACTTTATTTTAAGTGGCTTTAAGTAGCTAAAATGTAGTTATTTTAAGTAGCTTATGAATGTGTCCTTGAATTAAAAATTACGTTGTATAAGGTCTGCAAGACATATGCAACAATTATTTGGTTACATAAGTAGCTGTGTAACAGACAGTCTGCTACAAATACGTAACAGTAGCAGCCTATGACATCTACAAAATTACAAACTGTAAGTACAAACTGTTCCATAACGTAGTTACATTCAAGATTCTTTTATTTGTCACATGTATAGTTTTACAGGTACAACACGCAGTGAAATGTATCCTGAACCGCTCCTACTTTGTTCAAATAACAAAGGAAACAAAAGAAATAGTCTAAATATATTTTAGACTATATATTTCGTTAAAAAAGTGCAAAATATTACAAATGTAAACAGAATAATACTAATAATATCAATAAACTCGCAAGAGTGTATATGCAACAGGATAAAAATGTTGTGCAAGTAATGCTTATAGTCCAGACTAAAGTGCAGTGTCAGTTCAGCAGTGTATGAGTGAACTGATACCAGTCCTATGAACGGGCACATCTTGGTTGAGGAGTCGAATCGCCTGTGGATAAAAATTCCTCCTGAGTCTCTCCGTTTTGGTCATAATGACCCGGAAACCTTGCCCTGGTTTTACATCTCCTGGTGTAGATGTCCTGCATGGAGGGGAGAGCTGACCTGCAGCAGCGTTCAGCTGACCGGATCACTCTCTGGAGGGCTTTCCTGTCCTGTACACAGCTATTCCCAAACCAGGATGAAATGTTCTGTGTAAGGATGCTCTCAACAGCGCCCGAGTAGAAAGCCTTAAGGGCAGCAGGGGAAACCCCAAACTTCCTCAACTGTCTCGGGGGTATAGACGCTGCTTCGCCCTTTTTGTCTAAGCACAGATATGCTCAGTCCATGTCAGATCCTCTGAGATGTGGATGCCCAAGTACTTGCTGCTCACCCTCTCCACTGGAGCTCCATTGATGGTGAGGGGTTTGTGGTGCTGTTGACTCCTTCTGAAGTCCACCACCAGCTCCTTCTTCTTACTGACGTTCAGCTGGAGGCAGTTTTCCTGACACCATAGTGCCAGGTTCTCCACTTCATCCATGTAGGCAGACTCATCGTTGTTGGAGATAAAGCCCAGCACCACCGTTTCGTCATCAAACTTAACGATGGTGTTGGAGTCATGCATGGCACAGTTTGAAATATAAAGAGAGTACAACAGTGGAGAGAGAACACATCCCTGTGGAGCACCTGTGTTGATGGTTATACTGCTGCAGATGCACCTTCCCACCTTCACCGCTTGAGATCTGTCCGTGAAGAAGTCCAACACCCAGGCACACAAGCGTTTGTTGAGTCCTAGATCTTTCAGCTTTGTTAACAGTCTGTGAGGCACTATTGTGTTGAAAGCTGAGCTGTAGTCAATGAACAGCAATCTCACATAGTTACCCTGCTTCATGTCCACGTGGCTGAGAGTGGTGTGCAGGACGTGGGGAATGGCATCCTCTGTGAATCTGTTGGGGCGGTAGGCAAACTGAAGCGGATCTATGGAGCTGGGGATGGAGGAGATGATGTTTTTTAGCAGGCCTTTAAATACCTTCATGATCACCGATGTCAGTGCAACAAGCCGGTAGTCATTCAGACATGAGGGTTTGTTGGTCTTGGGCACTGGGATGATGGTGGATCTCTTGAAGCACGCCAGGACCATAGACTTTGCCAGGCACTCATTAAACAGCTGGTCAGCACAGCAGTGCAGCAAAGACCCAGAGATGCCGTCTGGACCCGCTGCTTTCCTGGTGTTCACCCTCCTCAGCGCCGTGCGAATGTCGTGCGAATGCGATGCTAATGACATAATCATTCTCAGTCACCAGGCTGCTAGTGTTAGCCGCTTGGCTAACCTCAAGGTAACCTCAAACAAACATGGTAAGTACATTTTGTTTTATGTAAGTACAATGGCTACTTTATGAGTTGTGGGAGGGCCAATCTATGAATTGGTACTGTACACTGTAGATCACATTTTAACTTTTAACCCACTCATTTATTCTCATAGCTGCCAATGGTCAAACTGACTGCCTGCTTATGATGTTGAAAAGAGAGGAAAAAAATGACATAATTGACCTCATGGACATACATGGACAGTAAGTGCCGTTTCAACATTAGTTTCACTGATATATTATGACAATATAGAATGATTATACTCTGCATTTACAAAATTACTACATTAAGCAGAACATCACAGAAAGTGAAGAGGGAAGTTTACTTTTGAGTCAGTGAGCATAACCCAAGTACTGCTTTAAAGGCCCCAATATACCTCAAACGAAATTGATGTTCGAAACAGCTGACCATAGCAAACTTTCTGAGTGAGTTTATTTAAACTTCCATTGGTCCGAAGCGATTAGGTGAACAATATCTATAACAGACAAGTTACTAGCAATTTGAATATACTGGAGTGTTAAATAGCTGAATTAGTACAAAAATATTTGCACCTGTACAATCACTCATGGAGAGAATTTAAAGGTTCTGAGAATTAAATTCCTAAAAAAAAATTGCAACGAAGTACGAGTTAATGCAAAGCGATGTGGAGAAACAAATACTGAATGTGTTTAGAGTTCTCAAAATATTTGTATTGTGCAGTAAAAGAAGCACTGCTGTCTGTTCCTTTTAATCCTTTCCACACACACTGACGGTCTCCCAAGTGTTCCTGGACCCTCTAGGTGTGTGACAACTAGTGTAGGCTTTTCTCCAGCATTTTTGAGCATCCTGCACTTCAGTCTTGACATGATTGTCTCCTGATTTACATTGTGGGGACAGTAACATGCTAATAGAACTTAAGTCAAATCTTGAGGTTCCAGTGGAGGCCTAATGGTAAGAGTGTTGGACTTGTATCCCAAAGGTAGAAGAATTGCATCCCAGTTGCTCCTCAAGTGCCTCTCAAAAATGGTACAGCACAAAATAAGAATGCAAGTAAGTTTCTTGAAGTATCTTGGAGATGATGTTATCCATAGTTTTTCTGGATTTAGTCTAGTCACTATTGTGACAAAAATCATAATTGGTGATTATTTCCTTGAAATTGTAATTTTCAATTACGATAATTTACACTGAATGATGTTTATTTCATTGTTTGAAGCAACTACATGAAAATAAACAAGGTGAAAACATTTTAACTGAAAACCTTTTATTGATGGCCTAAACCTAACCTAAACTCAAATTTCAATAATACATTTGATTTTTATTCTTTAAATAAACAAATAGCAAAACTGTGGTAGTTATTATGTCAACATGTACTCGGTATTATGTTATACAAAAACTAAAATTAAAACAATAGATAAACCCTTCAGATAGAAATAAAAAGACACGCAGAATAACAAAAGTGGACTTTTAAAAAGATGAATTACCACTTGGAACGATTACATAATTGTGGCATCCATAATTGTAATTGCAATTAGAAAAATTAAATAATTGTCCCAGGTCTCAGTTTGTTCTTTTTCTTCATGTCATTCATTCCATGTCATTCCAGACAGACTGGATGATGGTGAGATCAGACCTCTTTGTTGAGCACTGGCTGTTGTAAGACTCCTTGTACAAATAAAAATCACTGGATTATTACAACGACTGACAAGATTAATGTTTGGAAATGTAAATTGACATTTCCTGCTGACACAGTACAGCAAAAGATAGCAATAACTCAGTTTTAGCTGGTGTAAAGTCCCCAATGCTCTGCAGATATCATAGCTTCCAGACTTCTACTGGCAAAAGCTGTCCAGTGTGTTTCCATGGTCGAGCAGCTGCATGCAAACCCCAAGCATTCAACACTGCAAATTCTAATGTAATTGTCCTGTTTGAT
>JAUMHR010000060.1:1561081-1577961 GCA_032361145.1 Enteromius fasciolatus | reverse complement strand
CTCTGTTGTTCTATTTGATAATGTTCAGTGCTTTGCTACAATCTGTATTGTTAAAAGCGCTATATAAATAAAAGTAAATTGACGACTTCTCACCTAATGCTTTTTCTCCATCTCTTTTCACTGTTCTTCATACAATCTGTTATAAAGATCTACTGTATGTAAACAATATTTGACTTGACCATCAGTCATGAATGATTTGAATGCACATTACAAAAGCAAAACTTGAATGCAGTTTTTATTGGTTATTCAGCACACTGAATATGATGAATTACACGTTTAGCATGCATTTTTAGCAGGGCTTAAAAAAAATTAACTGCCATTTTTGGGGCAATTATTATTGAACTATAATAATGAATTGAGCTGTAGATAAAACTGTACATAACAACAAAATAAAGCTGCTCTTTGACCAACATTTATTAAAAATTGATCAGGTGGGCCAGATATCAGACTTCAGGCGAAGTTCTACATTTCTCTATTATGCAACCACATTGAATTTGGAGAAGCTGAGAATAAACTATTCATTACATTATGTTCAGTGTGTCAAAAAACAAAAAAAAAACCCTGACACATTCATGTACTACAATGATGACTACATTTCCAACATCAAACTACAGCTCTAAGCTTGCAGAAAGAAAGCTTGTGTGAAACCAATTCAATGCAAGAATACATGCTGTAATGCGCTTTATCCAACCATAGACCTCTTCCGTCCTCTCAATCGAACTTCATCCAGTTTCTTGATGACCGCAGAGGACTTTTTGGATGAAGCAGAATAACTTTTCAGAAGTCTCTCAAACAAAGTCTCTGTTTTGGGATGAGTGCTGAGAAAAGCTTTCTCCAACACGTAAAGGTCAACTCCTTTATCTTCTGGCAGAGCAGAAATATAACTCAACCCAAAGTCAATAAGAACAAGCTTAATGTTCTGGTCTTCAGCTCCACTGACCAGAAGCATGTTGGAGGTGGTGAGATCACCATGGATGACATCTTCATCATGCATCTGAGCCAGAATTTCTCCAATCTTGTCTGCTAGAGTCTGGAGATGCTGTGGGTTTTGTTCTGATGCTTGAGCTGACACAATGTGATCTCTTATTGACACCGAGTGAATAATATCTTCCAAGAAAATAGAATGAGTGGTGTAGTCAACAAAATAAACAACGGGTGCATTTATACCTGGGACAACAGAAACAAAGTTGTTGATCATACAGGGTTATGTTAATAACATTTACATTTGTTAATTTAGCAGATTAATGATCTTAACGTTTATGTTTGCACTCATATGCAGTGCAACGGAAAAAAAAAAAAGGTAATTTGTCATCCCACAGGACCCTTTAAAATAGGCAAATAAGTGTTTAAAAATATTCATAATAGTAATTTCAAAAATCCAAAAAGATCAATTAATAGACTTAAGCTTATTCAAAATTTGCCAACACTTGCTTCCTATAATTTTTTTTATAGATTATATATATTATATTTAGTTATATTAATATTTATAAAGTATAAAGCCTGTAATGGCAAAACAACCCAATTACCAGTACTCTTGTTAATTTTACTCCATCAAGAACTTACAGATCATCTAATATAAGTTTGTTGAAGGTATCCAGAAAAAAAAAAAAAGGTGAAGCAGCCTTCATAAATTATGTTCCAAAATTATGGAATACTTTGCCAACAAATATTGGGGAATCTACTAAAGAAAGAATTTTTCAAATGAAGCAAACGCCTTTTTTTGACTTAGTATTTAGTGTTAGTTTTATTTTCTACTGAATGCGTTGTATGGAGGTCTTGATTATGCTTGATGTGTTTGTTGATTATTTAACTGTATTCCTGATTATGTAATGCACTTTGAATCGCTTTTTACGCTTGAAAGGTGCTATATAAAGTTATTTTATTATTTTCCTTACTCAAGGATTAATAGGACAATTCACCTCATTCTATCATCATCTTCTCACCCTGAAGTTGTTCCAAACCTATTCTTTTTCTGATAAACACAAAAGATATTTTATTCAACATTCGTAACCAAAATGTTGTTGATAGTCAATCGTCATTGATTTCCCCTGGAAGTTGCATTCATTATCTATATACATTTATCGAGTCCACCAGGTTAAACATTCTTGTTATTGTGGATATGCGAGTATTTATTCTGTCGCCGCTACACTTGCAGCTGACTGAAATGAAAAGGATAACGTTAACGTTACATGACAGCACTCGTTTGCAGTTTGCAGGCAGGGTTTGGTGTTGTGCACTGACCTGCTCTCCTGCATCGCAGTATGGATCGCACCTCCTGTGTTGTTCTGCGGCGCGTCAGTTTCTCGTCGACTTCTGGGTGGCGATATAATTTTGGGAATCTCTCTTTAATAATCACAGACCGACCCAAAAACGTGCTTCGATAGACACGAGCTTCTGCGCCCTGTTTAATTAACTGTGCCTCCTGTAAAAACGATGGGACACACGCTTTTACTGAGTCTGAGTGGGCCATGTTCTAACCTGACCCTATGACATATGGCCATGCGCTCTCTGCTTCCGGGAAAAATGCTCTAAGCTTCTTCTGTTATTAGATACACAAGCGCATACTGCCCCCTACCGTTCTGACTTTGTAATAATATCTTTAAAAAAAGATAGTTGACATGAACACTGTAATTTATCACCCAATCCACCATAGGTACAGTGCCCTTGTTACCCCCACAGAATCAGTCTTCTCTCTGTTCCAAATGCTGCATGCTTAATTATGATGAAACAAATGTTTTAGTGTTTTTATTTGTTTATTTTATTTTTGCAGCTTAGTGTCGGAATCTATTTTAGTATTTGAACTGTGGAATAACTTAAAAATTGCTACTTGTTTTAAAAGCAGGATTGAGACAATAGCACAAATCTTGTAGGTAGGCTACATACATATATTTGATATTGACTTTCTATGTCTACTTTTAAGATATCATTATCATTAGTCTTTGATCACTATAGGTTGGTGTTTTTTTGTCTCCATAAATATTTTACATGCTGTCTGTCTGAGTTTCTAATAAAAAACAAAAAAACAAAATATAAAATAAATTAGTACTGCTATTTATTAGATTCTTTACATTTTTAATTAGTTTGATTTACTATATCCCTGCTGAAAAGAAAAGAATAAAAACATTAGAACATCACGAAAAAAATCTAATAGTTTGCACTACAAATACTATTACATACACATTTTTCTGTAGTGTGCTTATTCCATTATTAGCTTTAGCAGCCACCAAAAGAAGGTGACCAATTACCAGTAGAGAACCACATGCATCATAGTTTCCATTAAAACTAATACATGTCTATTAACATAACCAGTAAATCCATTACAAATTATGTGATGGCGTCTATCGTTTATTATTATTAGTATTAATACGACATGCAGTTATAGTAATAAGATTTATTGTTTCAAAACTTCTTTATTTACCAAGGCTCGCTCAGTTTAAGGAAGAGTAGCCCTCTGCCACGTAGCCGCGACTTCCTTGGATGAACACTTCAGCACTGAAAGAAGGCTCCAGGGAACTTTACCAGACAGAGGGCAGATGAAAGCTATTTTGCCGCGTTTAATCCCAAACAATGTACGTTTTCATTCAGTCACTTTTCTATCAGGATAAAACATCCCGTCTGATGGATGTTAATCGGCCAGAGATGAGAAGGCGGGTTAGCGGGGTAACGTTAGCTACTTTTAGTTGTCTAAGTACTGTTTACATGGAAGTAATGTTGCCAGTCACTTAATTTTTTTCCACTTGTTTTAAACGTAACGGGTTGCTTGCAGACGGTATTCCACTGCATAGCTCCCTTTATGGCTTCAAAAAACTTTACAGGGAGCAAATCATAAATCCCACAGGCTTCCAATGTCGAAGGTCTGTAAGGACAGGACTGCTGTTTAGAAACATCACCTGCAGATTATTTATAGCTAATTAGAAGCGCACTCAAGTGATCTGTTCTAATGAAATCAATAGCGCCAAAGCGAGAGTTGTCATGGTGACAGCTAGCTTTCTGAATGAAGCGGTGATTAGGACGACTAACGTTAGAACAGATTGTCCTTTAAAACTCGCTGTTCTTCTTCACTATGTTTATGTTTTGGTTTTGTAAATAGATATATTCCCGGACGAGACAGACTTGTTGCGTATTTGATGACCCAGCGTCTGTAAATTCAGTTAAAAATGGGTAAGTGTCAGATCTGTTCGATGCTTATTTGTATTAAGTATTGTAATTGATAATGGTCATCTCTACAGCATATAAATACAAATTTTTAATATCAGTTAAGCTGTTTTTGAATGATTTTTAACCCGTTAAAGAAATAATTTGGTGATATTGTTGTGCTAGATCTAGATAGAACATGTAGCCTATAATTATAATACTATGCAGTTCATACAGTAATTAACGGCTTTATGTATGTTTTCTGATTTATTATTATTATTATTTTGTAATTTAAGATTGGCCTTCTAAAAATGTTACTTTTTGGACTTTTGTATAGTTTTAAGTTGAAAATCAGACTTATCCATCAGGATGATCTACCCTCATAGAGACCTTGGACCACTAAACCAGTCGTAAAGGTCAATTTGTTTTGTTAGGATAGGCAATATTTGGCCAAGATACAACTATTTGAAAAACTGGAATCTGAGAGCGCAAAAAAAATCTAAATATTGAGAAAATCACCTTTAAATTTGTCCAAATTAAATTCTTAGCAATAAACAATACTAATCAAAAATTAAATGTTTATTTATTTATGGTATGAAATTTACAAAATATCTTCATAGAGCATGATTTTACTTAATTCTAATGACTTTTTGGCATAAGATTTTGGCCCGATATTTATTTGTCAGCTACCCATAAAAGAAAAATGACAAATTCTGACTAAGTATCAGCATGGACGTTAGTCTGAAGTTATGACTATGTGAGAAAATCTTTTACCTGTACAATGTATAGACAGTCTCTGTAATCAAAACAATATTAATCACTAGAACTTTTTAGTTAGCCAATTTAGGGTTGTAGTTTAGTAAAAATAAATAAAAAAAATGCTACCCATGATGGCAGCATTTCCCGATGCCCGAGGAGATGTTTTACTTACATTTTTAACACATTTATTGGATGGTAGTTTTATGTTTTAACTTTATACATGACCTTTTTAACTGCTGGTTGAAAGACATCCGAAGACCCTTTGTAGCAATTCAATATAATAACCATTTGGGTTCCACAAAGAAGCAATTCTTAAAATAACTTTTTTAGTGTGAATAATATTTCAATAATCTAAACCTTTTGTAAAGTGGAAGGTTTCATGGATGTTAAAGATTCTTATTGAATGGATGCTAATAGGGAACCTTAATTGTTTTAAAAGCATTATGAGCTGGCCATCCCAGCTGCAAAGTTTTTTCTTTGTTATTTATGTACTACTTTCTCTTTTCTAGGTTGCTCTGTCCTGGCGCTTACAATCATTGCATCCACTCTTGGTGGCCTAGTGTTCGGCTATGAGCTTGGAATAATATCTGGTGCTCTGCCGCAGCTTCAAGCTCAATTCTATCTGGGTTGTGTTGAGCAGGAATCCGTGGTTAGCGCTCTTCTGATCGGATCATTGTCAGCCTCTGTGATTGGTGGCTGGCTGATTGATCGTCATGGCAGGAGGACATCTATTTTACTAAGTAATCTTCTCATCCTTGGAGGCACCATTATCCTGACTACAAGCATCTCCATTTTGGCACTGGTGGTTGGTAGAGCCATCATTGGTTTTGCAATGAGCATTTCTTCCATGAGCTGCTGCATCTTTGTCTCTGAGATGGTTGCTCCCGAACGCAGAGGGTTGATGGTTACCCTGTACGAAGTTGGAATTACAGTCGGGATCTTGTTGGCCTATGCAGTAAACTATGTTTTATCTGGTGTCCAAGCAGGGTGGAGGTACATGTTTGGACTTGCTATTATACCATCTCTCATACAGCTGGTATCCATTGGGTTTTTACCTCAGACGACCGGTACCTCTGAAAGCCTCGTAATGGAAGATGATAGCCAACAATCTGATAGATTAGCAGAGGAAATCTCAAATCCGGACCCAAGAGAACAAGTTAAATATAGTGTCTTAGATCTTTTAAAAACCAAAGACAACATGTGCAGAAGAACCGCCATCGGTCTTGGGCTGGTGCTCAGTCAACAATTCACAGGTCAGCCAAATGTCCTCTTCTACGCTTCCACCATCCTTTTCTCTGTGGGATTTCAGAGTAATGCATCTGCAGTTCTTGCATCGGTGGGTCTGGGTATGGTCAAAGTCATTGCTACTTTGTTGGCAATGGTATGTTCAGACAGGGTTGGTCGAAGATCTCTCCTGATTGGGGGATGTGCAGTACTGGCTATAGGATTGATACTTACTGGTGTCTTGTGCAGACAGTCTGTGATTGATACTACAAAACAATGCACTTCATTGGAGCCACATTCAAATTTGACCTCATCAACTGAAAATCAAGAAAACATGGGCATAACCTTCAATCAAACTACTACATCTGCTGGACGTGAAACACATGATGCTTATGGAGATTCAAATATTTCCTTACACTCAGAGGACATGTATAAGTGGATTATTTTTATCTGCATGATGACAGTTGTGAGTGCCTTCTCAGTCAGCTTTGGACCAAGTAAGTTTTCTTGGAGTAGTACCATTCATTTACACTACATTAAAAATGTAGCGTCACTGGCAGCACCAAAGCATCAGTTTGTGTATACAGTTAAACAGTGATGCACAAATAGCCGCTTGGTGTGCCTATTGGTACAGAAATTCCTTCATTTACCAGTATTTGATGCTACACAGCAGCTAGTCCTAATTGCATGTTTGATTCACAGTGACGTGGCTTGTGCTAAGTGAGATATTTCCAAAGGAAGTCAGGGGAAGAGCCTATTCATTTATCAACTGCTTCAATGTGGGGGCCAACCTCATAGTTACCTTTTCTTTCTTGAGTATAACAGGTATGCACAACCACCACGGCCACACACAAAGTCAGTCGTCATTATATGAAATGTATTTGAAAGTAATTTTCATCATATTTCAAAGAAATTTTTCATTTTCTCAGATGTGATAGGTCTGTCTGGAATTTTCTTTGTGTATGGAGTTACCGGAATGGCAGCAGTTGTGTTCATCTACCTTGTACTACCAGAAACTAAAGGAAAATCTCTTTATAAAATCAACAGAGAACTCTCTCAGACACGGTACGAGAACATACTGTATTCTATGTTGTTTCCAGAAAAGCAATTTCCTTACAAGTAAAGCGATTTGTTCAGAATAAACTGGACTTATGCAGCAGTAACTGACAACATCTAGTCAATGCATTGCTCAAAATTTGCTCTTTCTTTTAGATTAATGAACAGAGAGGAATTCTGCAGTATTTTCCAAAGAAGACATTTCTCCCCAGGGTATCAGAGAGTTAATTTGACAAGCACAACAACATGACATGAAGCAGAATGTTATGAAATCCCTCTGCTGGCCATCAATACGGATCATTCTGTTCACTGGATAATATTATTTAATGTTTTAATGATCATGACTATCTATTTTTGTTTTCTCTTTTGTAAGAACTATTGACTATGATTCACATGGTTGTTTCACATGTATGTGATATTTGTTAGTGTTAAATCTTTATTAAATCATTAAATACTTTTGTAATTCTAATTTTGAAATAAGTATACATTACACCTACTAGACTCTTATTTTGTGGTTTTTGCAGTGTGTGATAAAATCTCTGTCAGAGCACATTACAGTTTTTCTTTGTCGCTTTGGTGCAATTCTTACAACTGTATTTAAATTTGCACAACAGTTAATGCATTTCTCAAAACCTAGTTGATAACCTGCAAAAGCTCAAAATGGATAGTTCATTGCTCAAAAGCAAGTATTCATGTCAATGAAAGTGTCAGTGTTGTCAAAATGAAAAGTCCTGACACCATTGTTTACGAACAAGACAATCAAATGGCTTTGTCATGTTTTCATTATGACAGTTTATGTATATTTTTTACAATGCAAAAAAAGTAAGATTTTGGTGACACTTCCTGAAAATGCTCAAGACAGCACTATATAATATTTGCACAGCCATTTGAAACTACAGTAAAGTTAGACATTACTGTATGTAGTGAGGGTTGGCGTGATTTTGCCAAGTAGGACATGATCCTGGATCAACATTACTGTCCAAAAATATAAACATATCCCAATCCTTACCCTTAAACCTACCCAAAAATGATGCTGATCGAGGAACATCTTGTACTTGGTGAAATCACGCTCATGTAGTGAGGTATCTGAGTACAAGACACTGAATATGTATGTTTCACATTTTTACTGCATATGCTCTTTGCAATTCTAATTTACTGTATTCAAAGCATTGTGCAAACGATTCAATTTAGAAGACATTTTCAGGAAAAAAAAAGATTTAAACTTTTTTTGACAGATTTTGACAACTAGTTCAACATTTTTGTATGTAATGACTCAAGCAATGAAATGAGGACTATTAGTTTTATATGGAATGACTATTCAGCATTCACAAGCTTAGTTATTTTTGACTGACATGACATAAGCAAATAATAATGTTATAAAACAGCAGAGTTGTATGAAAGCAATTGATGCATGTCCAAAAGCATTTGCAATTTTTTGGAAAGAATGAGAAACTGCTGCTATGATGTGCACACATGACTAACAGTTTTGAGAAATGCATTAACTGTTGTGCAAATATAAGTACTGTTGTGAGAAATGCACCAAAGCGACTGAGAAAAACTGTAAAAATGAATAAATTAAATGATTAAAACATTATTTAAATGATGTGTGATGATCCGTGGAATTGCACACAGAACAAATATAAATAAAACCCCTTTCTTATTAATTACAATATATTTATAAACACTATCATTGCTTTGCATGATTTCTGAAATAGTCAATATAACCACGATATGCAGTTTCTTTGCATTCAGGATATATATTTGATCAGTTCATGCATTCCTTGAGAACTGAACTGAGCTATATGATTGCCTACTTCAGTTCATTTGTACATGTATGATATTTAAATCTTAAAATATATTTCTGTATTTACAACCCATCACAATTGTTTGTCTAATAAAACCGTTGATATATTTCCACACTGTTAATTTTGGTTCAGTCAAATGAACTGAAAACAAAAACTGGGTAAGCAATGACTTTTTATTACTGATTATGGGTATATAGAAGTTATGGACTGCTGTATTTATAAAAATAAAAATAAATAAATAAAATATGTCACAGCATTGCCATTTATACAGGACGTCCACAGTGAGAAGAGCTAAAGACACTGCTGTGTGTGGAGTCAAGGCGATTGGTGTGACCTGATGTGAGCTACAGTAAACAGCACCAATACACACTCCAACTACGGCAGTATCATTTCACACTTGAGAGAGGATATGCTCATTGACTACTGACAGAAATACTATCCTACTGCGTGCTTCACTTGCTCCAAGAACAGTAAAACTAAGCTGTTTAATGGCAGGACAATGTATGTGATTTCACACGGGATGATTCTCTTTCTGTGAATAAGCTCTCAGACACATCCAGCGCACTTCTGCCTGAGGTAAATGCATGAAGGTGAACATCTCATGAAGTGCATGCGGTTTCAGATAAACCCATGCTGCACTGCGAGGTAAACTGAGGGGTGGTGGAGCCGAGGAGCTCTATCTAACAACAGTCCTAGATATCCTCAGCAGGTTTGGTGTAATAGGACTGATGGGTACGGTGACATCACTGAGTGACCCCTGTGGCTGCAGGCACTGGAGTGTTTAGGCTGCTGGGGGCCATGAGAATGGGGGAACCCGTCAGGGGCCCTAGAGCTGTGGAGGCTGGAAGCGCAGCTATTCCTGGTAAAAAAATCAATCTCAGACACATGAGCTGTTCTCAAATTTGGTCATGCTTATTTGATGTTCAAGAAATATTTAGAATTATCAGTGTTGAAAACAGCTGCTGTCTTATATTTTTCTGGAAACCATGATGTTCAAAAGAAATATTGAAAAAAGGTCATTAAGCCTTTCTATCTCAGAATTCTGACTTCTTTTTCACAATTCTGAGTCAGAATCCTGAGATATAAACCTTGAATTGCATCAGATATGAACTTGCAATTCTGAGAAAAAAGTCAGAATTAAGAGACTCAAAACAATTACCTTTTTTTGTCATTGTATTGCGGAAAACTATGGAAGCCCGTTTCTGCCACTGAATAAAAAAAAAAAAAGAATTGAATTCTGCCTTTTTTTCTTAGAACTGTGAGATATGAGATATAAACTGGCAATTGGAAGTTATAAAATCATAACTGCGAGATAAAAAGTCACAATTACGAGAAAAAAGTCTGAATTTCATGATATAAACTCGCAATTGCAAGTTACAAAGTTTTTATATCTCGCAATTCTGACTTTCCATCTTGCAATTCTGAATTCTGAATGTGAGTTTGTATCATGCAGTTCTGAGAAAAAAAGACAAAATTGTGAGATAATTTAAATTTTTTGTATTTAGTGGTGGAAATGGGCTTCCATAGAAAATACATAACCACAAGATGTATACTATAGAATATGTAAACTCTAAATTTTATGTTTTCAAAGTCAGAATTGTAAAAAAAAAGGTTGCGTTTACCTTTTTTTTTCCTTTTACATTTTTTTTTCATCCTGTGGCAGAAAATCCATAAAGAATGTATTCATTGGGTACCAATGTAAAAGTATTTTGATCACCCTTGAGTCATTTGATCAATTAAGGTATATTTTCTAAATAAAATTATACATTTCTTTCTTTGTTTCAAAAAACAAATAACAGCTACAATAAAAAAAGTCTGTTCCCAAACATCTGAGCAGTTTGCAGACAGGTCTACTTATTGGTACAAGTTGTAGAGTACAAATAAATTAGCTTATAATTTTTAATCAGTATAAAATTATAATTCTGTCGTTCATGATTTTGTTGTGACCTGTGCTTAAAGAACTTAGCTTAAAGAAAAGCAAATTAAGTTCTACTTCACGTGGGTGTGTGTTTAAACCATTATCATTATTAAAATGACATTTTAAAGCAGGCAAAGAGTTTGATATACGCTCGGTTGGTAGCTCACCTGTTATCATGGTGGCAGTGCTCACTGCAGTGTTAGATGTTGGCACAATAGTTGATCCTGCAATGCGAGTCTGATCTTTCACAACAGGGACTAAAGCAAAGGGCAAGATTTCATAATTAATAAATACTAGTATTTATTAGTGTAAATGTACAGAATCAAATGAAATTATCTTCATAGCAATTAAATAAAATTGGCGCTAATGTAATATTTCAAATGCTATTACAGAAATAGGGGTGCTCCATGGCCTCTCTTGCAGTCAGTCTGGTTTGATGGTCGTAACGCAACAACTTGTCCAGAAAGTCAAGAGCTTCAGGACTGACCAAGTGTTGGTTTTCACTGTGAACGAACCGCTCCCATCGCTTACGGGAATGTCTAACAAGAAGTAAATGTAAATGGGCTAAAATCAAATTATGTATGACAGTGCTAACAATTACGAGGTTTTAAGGAGGGCTCACCTTCCCAGAATGTCATTAAATCGAGGCTCCAGCTCAATGTTGTATTTATCAATGCAATCATAAAGATCTTCTGTTCCAAGAACTTTACCTATTCTCACCAACTTTGAAGAAATAGGAACATGTGATCAGTTCAGTCAACACAGCTTCAAAATTTAAGACCAACAATTGCATTCATTTCTGTTACAGTGGACATTAAAAAATTCTGATTGGCTGCTGGTGTTTTTATTGTTTTACCAACTTAAAAAAAAGTTCCTCTTTGTCATTATTCTCATGGAATTAGAATGATTTTTAAAACTTTCTAATTATACTTATGGTAACACTTTATGTGCAATTAAATTATTTGCATTTATGTGCATGAATGCAGTGGAGGCGTGCAGATCCAGATGCAGTTCTTTATTCAAGGTTAACATGCAGGGTCGGTACACAGGCAGACATAAACAATGGAGGCAAGGCAGAATCGTTGGTCGGAGTACACAGGCAGGTGGCAGGCAGGCAGCAAGCAATCACAGAAATGGGGCACACAGACAGAGATCAAAACAAACATGGGAAATAAACGTTTCGTAGTGCCGGAGCAAACAAAGACTTGAAATGGTGATGGAGTGTCCTTTGGAGGGGAGGGGGGGTGCAGCTAGGGACTCCATCCTGACAGTATAATTTATGTGAGGCTCATCATTTTATAAAAGCACAGAATATTCCTGTAACAAGGGCCAGACTCAGACAAGCGCTGAAGATACAAATACAGCTTTATTCACACACACAACGTAGTCAAAACAGACAAGGTCCAAATACCATTAAAAGTAATGTCCAAGGTACTATAGAATCGTAATCCAATATGCAAGCAATGGTCAGGGCAGGTAGCAACACGTACACGAAAATGCAGGCAACAGCACAGGGTCAAAATCCAAGAGGGCAATCCAAAGTAACAATTGAAAACAAGACAATGAAAACAAAGCTATGGCAATGGCAAACAGGGCAGAACAATGAACATGAACTAGGCTTTAAAAAGCAGGGGAAACACTCTGTAGAGTCCACGTACAGCAAAACAATAGTTGGCTACTTTCTTTTGGGCAGGCTCTCACTTAAATGGCTGCCAAACAGGAAGTCACCAGAGAGGAAGCAGAGACAATGGCAGCATGGGGGACCTGGGCCACGGAGCAGTGTGAAGGGAGCACAGAGCCATGGTGGGGCAGGCAGAGCAGGGATACATGGTGGGGCAGGCAAGGCAGGGCGCCATGGCAGTGCAGGCAGACCAGGGGCCAGGCTTGGACGCCATTTTAGCCGGAGACTCAGGCGTGGCAGCCATCTTGGCTGGGGGATCAAGCTTGACAGAGGCAGACTCTGGAATGGCAGTCATTTCATGATGAGGCTCTGGACAAATTAGCTGAGACCTGAGGAGACTATGGAAGGTCAGCTGAGACGTGACGAGACTCTGGAAGAGTGGCCATTTTGCCAAGAGACTCCTGGGTGGCGGCAGGTTGCCATCTTGTCAAGAAACTCTTGAATGGCTTGAGCAGGCTGTGAATAAGCAGGTGTCATGTGAGCAGGCCATGAAGCAATAGGCATGGTGTGTGCAGACTCTGAAGTGGCAAGCATGATTTCAGCGAACTCAGGGTTTGGCAGACATGATGAACTCAGACTTTTACATGGTAGATGAGTAAATTGAGACTTATCTTGTATGATGTGAGCAGGTCCTGGAGTGGTTGGTGTGACTTGAGTGAGGCATGGCATAAGTGCGTGCAGGAATGGCAGCCTTGTTGTGAATGGGCTCTGGAATGGAGGCAGCCATTTTGTGGACAGGCTCAGGTGTGGCATGAACTATTCCCGACATAAAAGTTTTTTTGTGGAAAGATGATATCGCAGTCACTGTAGGTTTGCAGGGTCCCTCATCCGCAACACCCACGGTAAAATCCGAGCCCCTGAGTAGCAGTGCATAGTCAATATGACTTTCCAGTGACCAGTGTGGCGTGTTAAGTGGCATTCTCTGTGCAATGCTCTTGTGCAGGTCAAAACGAAAAATGTCTTTGAGGAATGAATCTTTAAAGTCTACCTGGTCACAAAGTTTGCAGACATCTGTCACATAATCCGTAATGGTTCCATTGCCTTGATGGAGGTGCACAAGACGATCCTCCGGGTTCATCTTGATGTGATGTGTGAAAAAGCCACTGGATCTGGGGAGGCGATGTAGCAAAATGAGCAAGGCAGAAATGAGCAAGGCAGTTTATTGAAAACAGGATCGTCAAACAGGCGGAGTATAAACAACAGCAGACGGGAATAGTGCAGGCAAATCCGAAATCACAGTCCAGTAAACAGGCAGAGGGTCAAACGAGGCACAAACAATATCCAAGGGGAGAAGACAAGAATCGTGGTCGAGGAAATCAAGGTCGATAACGGGAATCAGGTAAATACAATACAAGACAGAGAAAAACGCTTACAGAGGCAGGACGAACCATACACAATGATGAGCAGGGAATACTGGGAAATGGGGGGTATAAGTACAAGGGTTAATCACATGAAAGGGGAGGAGAACATTTTTTTTCAGTTGCTGGGGTAACGCATGAGGTGGGTGGAGACAGGGAGCATATGTGACATGACATACAGGGAGTGGAAAAACACAACATACAGAAGCTGGAAGTGCTAAAGTTTAACCGGCACTTCCAGCCAATCATGACAGGCGAAGTATTCTGTAACAAGGGTCAGACTCAGACAAGCTCTGCAGATCCAAATGCAGCTTTATTCACACACAACGTGGTCAAAACAGACAAGGTCCAAATACCAGCAAACAGTAATATCCAAGGAGACAGAATCGTAATCCAGTATGCAAGCAATGGTCAGGGCAGGCAGCAAAACGTACATGAAAACACAGGTAACAGTACATGGTCTAAATCCAAGAGCGCAATCCAAAGTAAAAATGAAAACAAGACAATGAAAACAAGGCTATGGCAATAGCAAACAGGGCAGAACAATGAACATGAACTAGACTATGAGAAGCAGGGGAAATGCTTGGTAAGCTTGGCTCCCGCTTAAATGGCCACCAAACCAGGAAATCGGCAGAGAGGAAGCAGAGGGAGCTGTGACAGTCAGTGCAGAGGTGAGAGCTCCTTCTGCTTGCTTGGCGTTACAGTTCCTTTAGTTATCAAACAACTGTTAACTTAACTATCCATTTATCAAGTTCCTGATGATATTCACCTGGTCATAGTTATCATGTCCATGGAAGAATGGCTCCTTCCTAAAGATCATACTGGCCAGCATACAACCAAGACTCCACATATCAAGACTGTAGTCATACATCTGAAATGACAGAATAAATGTGTTTTATTTCAGTTCTCCAAAAACTATTGCAATTTGGGTCCCACTTTATATTAAGTGGCCCTAATACCTGTGTACCTAAATAGTAACTAGATGTGTACATAGTACTGTATGTAACCACAGTGTTATATTACATATTACAACATATTATATACTGGTACATAGTATCTACATCAAGTTTGCATAATGTTTGCGTAATGTATGTTTAAGTACTTATGTGTAACAGGACATTGGTAACAATACTTTTTGGCAATGAAAGTACAATTGTGTGACAGGACTAACAGCACTTTTTGGTAAAGAAAGTGTTACACCGTATCTACACCGGACGCGCCACAACAGATAAAGTCTGTAAACACTGGACGTGACAAAGCGAAGGTTGAAAATCGAGTTTGAAACGTGTGTCAATAAATCAGAAATAGAATGCAGCACTAGTTTTCTGTCAAGAATTTGTTGTACCATGCATCCAGTATAGACAGCAGAATAGGTTATATTGCATTTTGCTGTGTCGTGATGCGTTGCTTGCTTCCGGTGTAGACACAGTGTTGCACTTTATATTAAGCAAACAATTGCTAAGAATTTATCATGTAATTACTCTGATGTTACACAACATCAACTGCTAGTAAGTTAGGCTTTACATATAAATTTTTGTTAGTGTCTAGAATGTTCACAGAATGTGGACATTTCTTGAGGAGTTACTATGTACAGTAAGTACACTGGTATTACAGTGGTGCACCAACTCCACCAACTCTAGATGCAACCCCTCCAACTTTAGAGTTTACATAGTTGTATATGTCCTGTTACACATTTGTATTTACATATACTATTCTGAGAAGGATGTTACATGAGTGCATTTAAAGAAACATTACAACTGTAGACGCCGCCCGGATAGAGTGAATTTGATTGCGGTTGGATGACAAACATATACAATTCCGACACCCTACTGGTTTGAATGTGATCACATAACACAAATCACGTCACACACTCCAGCAATAATAGGCAACAACAATAGGCAGTGCTCCGTGTTCATGGTGTTGCTCAAGTCAAGGCACCGTTTCTCTATATAGTTCAAAAGCGCATTAAATCATATTCGTATTATTGTATCTAAAAATGTTTTTTTTTTGGTAAGAAACAGACAAGTTATCTTTCAAACATACATATCTTAATTTGATGTTGCTTCAAAACTTTGAAAGTTTAAGTTTATTAGGCAGGATCACTAGATTTTTTTTCCCTTATAAAACTGGAAACAGCTTACAATACTCGTTGAAGAATAAGACATTATTCGAAATTATTCTAAATATTTATTTTATTTGTGTACATTAACAAAAAAAAAAACAGCTGTGTTTTGTAAATAAAGGAAACAAATTGGAAGCCGCTTTCTAAAGAGCGCATCACAAAAATTAACTGAAATTCTGCATAGGCTTTAGGCTGTGTCACGTGTCACAGCTCACTGACCCAGGATCAGTCACTCTCTCCAGTTCCTATTGACCCAATTAGTGATCATGCACACCTGAGACCACTTACCTGCAGTAGTTAAAAGCCACAATCCCCAGTAGCTCTTTGACTGAGCTCAAGGTAACAGAGCTTTTCACCTCTTTGACTTCTAATGCTTACCTTGCTTTGAGATCCTGTGTTCCTGAACAGTTGTGACATGTATGAAGGAAACTCTGAGGAAATCTGAACTTACCTGTGATACTCACCTGTTTTACTTACCTGAGCTGCCAGCGCTTCATGCATTGATCCTATGACCTGGAAACTGCATCTGTGGAATCTGCGGAGAAACCCCTTGACACTTACCTGAGTTGCTCACCGTCTGCATACGATCAGGGAGATCGTTTGGTGCACTACCTACAGCAGTAGCGACCAGGGAGATCACTGCATTAACTTTGTTGCTTATATGAACTATATGATTTACTCTTTCTTGTGTTTCTCTAATAAATATTGTAGCGTTTGGTCCAATCGGGCATAAACTATTTATTAGTTTTAACAAGTGTTAACAATCTTTGGTGCCACTTTCATCAACCCAAGAGGTAACTCAAACTGCAAATACGAGTGTCTG
>JAUMHR010000060.1:1513666-1556263 GCA_032361145.1 Enteromius fasciolatus | reverse complement strand
GTCATAATGAAAACATGACAAAGCCATTTGACTATCTTGTTCATAAACAATGGTGTCAGGACTTTTCATTTTGATGAGACTGACACTTTCATTGACATGAATACTTGCTTTTGAGCAATAAACTATCTATTTTGAGCCAGTGACATGCTTTTGCAGGTTATCAACTAGGTTTTGCAGTTTGCACTAATAGTTTTGAGAAATGCATTAACCTTTTTTCTTTGCAAATATAAGTACTGTTGTGAGAAATGCACCAAAGCGACTGAGAAAAACTGTAATTACACTCTTTAGTACTAAGTAATTTTAATTAACTATATGTAATTACTATGGTTAGGGTTTGGTTTAGGGTTATGTGCATGTAATTATGCATAATTAATGCATAATTGTGTAACAAGGGCCCCTTAAAATAAAGTGTTACTGTGTTTCTTATGGAGCAGCCATAACTTGTGTTAGCAATATATTCTATAAAGGCACAACTCTGGACTAGTACACTGTCGTGGCACATATATATTTGACAAATAAGAAAAACATGGCTTTAAATGCCTTGATTTTGATATTGGATTACCCATTTCCGTTAACCACATACAAGAAAGAACTAGTCTTACCTTTAGTATTTTCACCACTACTTTCTCATTGTTTGTAATGTTGATTGCCTCAAACACTTCACTGTATTTTCCTCTGCCTAACTTGCGGACCAGTTGAAAATCATCTTGATTGCTGGAAAATGTATTAAAATCCTAAGTATTTATGTCAGAATTAAAGTCATTTACAGCTTTTACAATGTCCGAACTTAGGTCACTTTTTCAAAACTCTTCATACCATTCTCCTTACCAACTTTCAGCTTAGCACAGCAGTAAATTCACATTTAAACTGTACCACAACTGCCAAAACACTTCATACATGTATAAAAATCGTCTAGGTTATGAACATAACCCATGTTCCCTGAATGAGGAACGGAGACGTTACATATGGGAACTCGCCAGAGAGACCAATTGCCTTTGAGCTTTATACAAAAAGCCAATGAATGCACTTGATTCCATGCAGTTGATTGCACTCAGGTGCACCTCATCACTGCGTGAGTATAAGAGGGCACGAGCGGAGTGCACATGCAGGTTTTCGCTGAAGAGCCAAGGCGGCATCATGATTTACAACATGATTTAACACACAGTTCTCGCATGTGGAAATAAAGAAAATACAATATATCGATAATATTATGGATGTAATTGAAGGGAAACACAGACTTCTGGCTGACTGTGGAAATATTGAGATTTGTTGCCACACCTACTGGGCGAAGGAGACCCAGAGGATGCACAGCCGGAGCTACTCTGCTCTAGGTCCGACTGCAGGCCACGGAGGACTCAAGTTCGCTTAGTTTAAGGGAAACACTGAGAAAAAAATAGCACACAGATCCCGTAGGGGTGGCGCAGCAAGCCGGCACCAGCCGGTCCTCTTGCTCACCTGCTGTCCTCAGTGAGGACGCGAGAAGACACGGCCTCTACGCGGAGGTCGTAAAACCTGGCAAAGGTATATGGTGTCGCCCAGCCCGCAGCTCTACAGATATCTGCTAGAGAGGCGCCATTAGCTGTGCATAGGACGAGGGGACACTCCTTGTTGAGTGAGCTCTCAGTCCTAAGGGGCAAGGCTCTTCCTGGTATAAATAAGCCAGGGAGATGGCTTCTACCACCCAATGATCCAACCTCTGTTTGGAGATAGCATTCCCTTTCTGCTGTCTACCATAGCAAATAACTGCACGCTCGTTGGTGAGGCGAGCAGTCATTTCGACCGAGTCCAACCTCATACCGAGAAAAGAGAACCTCTGCACCGGGGAGAGTTTGCTCTTCTCTCGGTTGACCTGAAGACCAAGATGGCTGAGGTGCCAAAGCACTATGTCCCTGTGCACGCACAACAGATCCCGCGAGTGCGGTATTATCAGCCAGTTGTCGAGATAGTTGAGGATGCGGATACCCATCTGCCACAGCAGGGAGAGAGCACCCTCTGCAACTTTCGTGAAGACGCGGGGAGAGAGGGACAGGCCAAAGGCTAAGACTTTGTACAGAGTGAGTGAGCATTTTGAATGTTTGCTGGGTGCTGTGGGGGGATGCCCTCGGCGACGAGCAGGCGGAGTCTGAGCACTCCGGGACCAGCTGGCCCGCCGAGGCAGGATGTGGGACATCGCCTCGGTCCCACACTGTTTCTGAACTGCCGCAAATTCCTGGCCAAGCCCCCGACAGTGTCGCCGAAGAGGCCGACCTGTGAGATGGGGGAGTCAAGAAAGCGAGCCTCCTTGGCGTCCGGCACCTGCGCCAGGTTCATCCATAGGTGGACAGCACCTGACCAAGGGCATGCGCTGTAACTTTCGTCAACCCGAGAGCGAAGTCAGTCACAGCATGGAGTTCCCGCATTGCCCCTTGATTAGGGCCACGCTCGTGCAGCTCTTTTAATACCTTGGCCTGGTAGACCTGCAGCGTCGCCATTGCATGCAGACGACAGCTTACATGCCTTGGATGGGAGCCGAGGCTGACCCGCCAGGAAGAGGAACCGCGCAGGCACAAATGTACTGCTGCATTCTGGACAGTCACCTGGAGGTCCCCCAGGCACCTCGGTGCGGGAGTGAACGCTTCGCGTTCCCATTATTCGCATTCGCCGCGTAGCCAATATAGCCAGTAGCCAAGTGCACGCCAATATTCACTGGCCTTTTGAATAAAGCTCAAAGACAATTGGTCTCTCTGGTGAGTTCCCATGTGTAACATCAAAGTCATTAGACTGATAAGGTAACAATTAATTTTTTCCATAATGCTAAATTGCTGACTGTCTTATTTAGTTTTACTGTATATTATATTTAGAATTTAAGTTTAACAGGTTTAGAAAGAATATGTAAATGTGCAAATTGGCCTGTAGGAGTTTTAGTTGTGTCTTAAAACTTTAGCCAGAAAAGAATTAAAGTAATTTGAAACATGTAGTCACTGAATGTATTCAGTGTCAAAGCAATGATAAACCACATCTCTGAAAAGAGCAGAGAATCTCCGCTAGAATCTGGTGACATTCCTGAAGCTTTCCCTTAGGGGCAAAAAAAGAGTAACACAAACAAAGCATAAAGGTAACAAAACTAGGCAAATCAATTGCGTATGCCATTTTAAAGGTGTTACTACTTGAGCAAAATATACAGTAAAATAAAACGAAAAAGCATGCTTATATTTGCAATATATAGTGCATATTCCAAATACAAGCATGCTTTTTTCATTTATTTTACTGTAAATATTGTTATTTAGTCATACATACCCCCACTCTATAACATGCGATTCATAATCCCAGTATTCTCTGGGCCGTTGTGTGTTGACCTCAGCATAGACTCTGGCGCGACTCGCCACAGGTCCTGACATGACACACAGTTCAGCACTGTGTTTTCCAATTAAAAATCTGACGAGAACAGTTTCGCAGTAGGCTCTGGCTACAGGGAAGGATCCATAGAAGATGGAAGCGCTTCTCGATGGCTGTGAGGAAAAGTAAATAAAATAGAAAAACAAAGACTCTGTCAAGAGGACCCTATTTAAGTTAAATGTGTTGAATAATTTTCGCACCAACTCTGTCATCTGCAGCTTTGCATTAATTAAGTTGTGTTTGAACTAAAAATTTGAAACCTGACCTAGTCACCCAGTTTTATATGAAATATTTTTTCACCCTCAACCTCATTCTTTTGTGGACCACTAATGAAAATATTAAGAATTTTTGGTTACCCACTGACTTCCATTATATGGACACTTTTCACAAATTTATATATAAACATATATATTTTTTTGTTTGTTCCATAAAGAAATAAAGTCAAACATGTTTGGAATGAGATGAGTATGAATAACTAATTGCAAACTGTTCTGCATCTCTCTTTACTGTATTTGCTTTTGTATAATGAAGATCCTAAATAAGAACTTCATTATTGTTTTAAGACAATCCCAATCCCAAATGTCAAAAAGAAGAAATATCATAAATTGTTTAAAGTAATTCACAATCCATCTCTAGCACTAGTATATAAATCATGGGTTAAGTATATGTACTTTTGTGTATTCATTTGGTTTCTAGGACCAACAATCATGTACTAAAAATTACTGTACAGTTTTTATTTGACATTTCTAGGGTTTCTAAAAAACCTTAAAACCAGGAGGGTCATGGATAGTTTTTTTGTATCAGTGTAATAGTTGTCGCAACTGGCATGTACACATTACTAGTAAGAACTTCCATTGAAATCCATTTTGCAAACTGCTTGTCCAGTGTTGGGTCACATGGATGCTGAGGCCTGTCCCAACATCTCCAGCTGTTCGCAGGATAACAACAGGGAAGCAAGCTAGCAACATTTCAAGTAATTAATTAATTATAAATATCTGTCATTGCTTTTTGAGTCAATTATAGTTACTGGTAGGCTATCAATAATTAAACATTTTTAAAATATAAGTTGTATTTTATATTCAAAACTTTAAAATGAACTCCATTAGGCAATGCCTACCAAGAATTCTTAATGCAAAATATTTTTTTGGGGCGTTTTTTTTACTTAAAACATTTGTTTTTTTCTGAGTTACCCTATATTAATTGTAATTCACATTCTGTAAGTGATTGCCTGGCATTTTAAAATTTTTCTAAGAGATACCATATGATCTGATGGTTAAAAGATATGATGCACGCTATTTAGCACACAGCACCTGCTGTAATGAAGAATTTACTGGCATCAAATACTTTGTGACCGTATGTGTTACAGCGTGATGCAAACGCAATTCTAAAAGCACAGGGTAATAAATGGGATGAGTTTTCTCCACACAATCCATGAGCATTATCGGCTTTCTCATCTCAAAACCCGTATTCTTTCCTACAGCTTTACACAAATTTCCCTGCATGCAGAGACGCATTTACCTTTTTGATGACAACCGTACTGACGCGCTAATGTTCAGCCCGTCGTGGAGATATTTATCCTTATTTCAGTGGGATATTGAGTCATTTCTGTCTCAGAGACTCAACATGGCTGTTTGATAAGGGCTCTGAGAGCGCACGCGCCGAAAATAGGCATATTCTGACTGACTTTAGTCGAACTTTTTCCCTCTCAAACAAGTATGGCGCTAACAAACGGTTTGATTCCAGTGGATACAAAATATACACTGATAGCAACGTAAATCTCTTTAAATAAAGGTGCCTAGTAAATTCATTAATGATTAATAAGTGATACATTTCTAATAGACATGGCAGAAACGTAATTGCATTTGCACGTCAAAGCCATATTGCACCAAAAATTAACATCATGCTCCTTGGCACATTTTGATATTGTAAAAAAAACTTTTATGTATAATATTAATTCAGGTAAACATATTTGTAACTATATGAGGTGAAATGGTGCTCAATAAACCTGAATTCATTTCTTATGTGTGTGTGCCCTAAACCTTTTTGAATTTCTGTGCATGTGGTCACCTATTTAGAGTGATCCAATGAATCCCCCTGTAACTATCAACCAAATCCTAATCCTAACCTTAACAATAAAGTATGTACATGTAGTGAACTAATATTACTCAGTGCTTAATGTATAATTACACTGTAACAAGGATACCATAAAATTAGGTAACTAATAACTTTTTTCACTGGAGAAAACAATATTATAGATAGAGGTCTCATATTTAGCCAGAAGCAATGGTTTAAGTAAAAAAAAAAAATATCTTCACAAGATGTTAACTGATAAACTAGAATGGATTGTGGTTTGTATCATCCGGACTTTCATTCTGACGGCACCCATTCACTGCAGAAACTTTTTCTTCAACATTGAGTGAAATTGCTAATTTAAGGCAGTGCCCACCCTCCCTCTACTTCTTTTTTTTTTTTTTAATTATTAAAACTTACCATTTCTGCAAGGGTTATGTACACTTACTGCCCACAACTGTTTACTGAAGTTAAAACAAAAGTTTAAGTTACAGATTGTTCAGCACAGAATAACTGAACAGTGATCACCTTGTTGAGTTTATAAAACTCGAAGTACAACTGATCTTAATAAACAATTTATCTAATTTGTCTGTAACGTATTGACCATAAAGTGCATTTATAATGTCCATAGTGTTAAAGCTCTCAACAGCTCAATGGGACATATAATGCTAAACCTGTGTGTCATCAGAAGTCCTAGCACCAAACTAAAAATATAAAATAATAATGAGCCATCAACCTACAACACTCTGTCTTATTGTTTTCTCTGGATATAAAGATGGGATATAATATAACATAAAATACAAATCGCACACTTCATCTTTGCTGTTGTAAACATTTTCTATTATTGAGCTTATGTCATTATTTTGCTTTCAACTTTTGACCAACTCAAGTGACCTACAGCTGAGAGCCTGAAGGAAGTAATGAGACACCATTCAAGATTCAACCTTGACCTGTCAGGCTAAACGCCATAGACTAAACAGTCAAGGCTGTTGACTCAAAGGCTAGAAAAAAAGATGAAAAAAAAAAAAAAAAAAGAAGAAAATCTTAATATTCCCACCACACAGCATTTTACATGATAGCACAAATTCATTTTCACTTGCAGAACTATTCTCAAATGAGGGCACACAAATTACACTCAATAAGATCATTTGTTATTTTTACAATTTGCATGTATAACAAATAAACATTTAAAAAAAGATTAGAATGATGTACAGTATTCTGCTGTGCACACCACTACATCCATCGTTTCTGTCCAATGGGAGCTCCTGAAGCAGGACTGCTCATTGGTTGCTGCAGCACATGGGGAGTGGTCAGGAATAGAGAGGAGAACAGGGAGGGATTCTCATGAGTCCAGAGAGGAGGAGGAGGAGGAATGCTCAGCCTTGCGGGTGTGAATGTTTTCTGGATGAAGGTAGAGAGGATGAAGGAGAAGCTCTGAGCTCAGTTGCTGTAGATCTGTCCTTCGGGAGGCTGCGGCAGCTTCATGTTCTCTTTGCACATCATGAGTCGTCGCAGCTCCTGCAGGACCACACGGATGCTGTACGAATTCTGCCACTTGGCCAGTGAGGATACAGCTCGCATGTCGACCTGAGTCAACCACAGATATACAGATAACACATTAAATCATGCAATATGGAGATATTTGTTCATTTTGGAAGTTTTCTAAATAGTCCTTTAGAATTGACCTACATGTCCATCCAATGAGGAAAAAAGGGACAGAGCAATGCTGGAATGCACTCATGATCAAAGGTTACAAACATCACATTTTGTGCATTTTATAACTTTAATGCATGTACCAGAACCATAAATCAAAATGTAACGTTAACCATAAACTTTAGTGTGAAGGCACACAGGTCGCTGACGCTTTGACTCACACACGCAAAGATCTTTTGGAATTTTTCAGCTTTTAAGAACTGCTGGTTTCTCTGGTAATGGGCGGAACTAATGCGCTAACGACAATCTCATTTGATGCCGCTACCCTATTATCGTCCCTGTTTTGATTTTAGCAAAACATTTTGAGTGAACAGACTATGTAATTAATATCCACGAACCAAGCAGCTCATTAATCCTAGTGCGTTTTATATTTTTATTAGTAGTAGAATTTGGTTATCACAATTATTTTGCATTTTCCCCCTTTATTTATACAAACACAAATATACATTTTTGGTTATTCTAATTACTAAAGTTCTATCATATTCTATTCCCAAGGTGTCCATAGAGAGTTGATAATATACAATATATTATGTTAAATTTGATAAATGTCTCACACAATATTTATAGAATTTACTTCCAACTATGTTACTTCACATTTCAAGGCTGCATTTGCAAGAAGTACTGTAAGCTGACTGGAGCTTTAGCACAAAACCTTAAACACACTTGTAATTGATTAGATCAGTTAGTTGGTTGTTTGATTAGGGTTGGAGCTAAACAGCTGAACTGCCTGGGCAAGAGGTCTGATGCAGCTAAATGTGGCTCCAGACAAGTTTTAATTGATAAATGCAAGTAGGAAGATACTGATGTTTGCACAGGAATAAGTTAGACTTTCTTAATTTATGTGACATTTTGCCTGTTGCCTATTGCCTGTGGTCTCAAATGCAACAAGATGATATCAGAAGACGTGTGAAAGAAATAGATATGGTACCAGAGTGAAACGTGAAGGGGAAGAAACATACACTTGGCAGGAACATGACTGAAAATTTGTACTGTACTTGAATAAATGTGTGTATATTTGAATTACTGCAGTATGCAATGTCATTTGAAACAAGTACAATGCTAAAATGTAATTTGATCAAAGACTGGTCCCTGCAAAATAACCTGTATACCGCATTAGTTGAGTAACCATTGGTATATTCGTCCAACTCAACATGAAAATGAAACTAACAACATTTTATGAAGTTTGTCTGGCATTTTAAGTTGTGAAGGGGTGTCTAAGTTGCAGGCTGTGAACATTTCAGGTAGGTTCAGTTCATTAGCAACTCAGAATTCCTTCTATTGGTGTAGACACAAGGCCAAATCACACCGCACAGACAAACGCCAAAAAACTCCAAAAATCAAGTTGGCTGTTGGATTGAGAATCTTTAAAAAAAATAAAAATAAAATAACAGTCATGTTCATACTGCACCAACAGACACCACCCAACTCTCACTGACTGGGAAAAAAATTGATGTCCTATATCCACAATTTAAATTGTACTCTTATTAATGTTTTTGAATAACTAAGCATTCCATTGATGTATGGTTTGTTAAGTAGAACAATATTAGGCCAAAATACAACTATTTCAGAATCTGAAATCTGAGTATGACAAAAAAATGAATAAAGGTCCAGCAATGCATATTACTTAATAAAGAAAATACATTTTTATATATTTACGGTAGGAAACGTATTAAATGTATTTATGGAACATGATCTTTACTTAACATCCTCATGATTTTCGGCATAAAAGAAAAATGTGTAATTTTGACCCATACAATGTATTGCTGACTATTTCTACAAATATACCTATGCTACTTAAATATGCGTAATATGTTGTCATTTTACAGATCATAATCTGGTTTATTTGGTGTAAAAGAATATGTTGACACACTTTGATGTTCAAAAAACGAATTATTTTTCAAATAATGTAAATTAACTCCTCTATGCCTCACCTCTCTTAAACGTAATTTTCTATAAAGACCCTCCTTCCAACAAGCACAGCCTATTCTAATTGGCCAGCTGAACACAGTGCATTGTGAATGGACGAACCCCACAAGAACGTGTCAGAAAAGTCGTCTTAGTAGTTTTGAAATCGCATCATATGAACTGCTTTAAGGCTGGTTTTGTTGTCTAGGGTCATATATGGTATAAACAAAGGAATTATGAAACATAAAATGCATATGCTAAAAGCAGCAGATGAGGAAGAACTTGAATATTCAGTACTCAGTTGACTTACCACACCATTTGAGTTGTGCACTCCATTCAAGTTGATCTTCGTCACAAAACGAACAAAAGGAGGCGTTTCTGGATATCTTGGTCCACATTCTACTCTTAGGCTGTACATCCTGTTCTCATAGATGGTCTTCATGTAAGAAAAAAAATTAAAACATAAAATGCAAAAAAAATTATACACAACTATAACAGCGTCTGTACCAACACATGATATTATTCTGCTGCTGTAGCATTGCTTATTGAAAATGGAGTGCACATGGTGTACTCGCTCATTAATATAAATGTTGTACATTTTGACTTTTTTTTTTTTTTTTTTTGAAGCTTTAAATCAGGATGGATTGCCTATCAAAGCTTTTATTGTTCATCAGTTGGGAAAAATTATTCTGATATTATAACAATATTGGGCTCATAATAACAACTGTTCAACATATTATGCCCTGATTGTCTACTCTACATATACATCTCTATGCAGTCCGCTCCACTATTCAAAAAGTGTAGTTATATATTACAGGGCAAAAACAACTACTCTCAGATTACGTAATGAATGCATTTGTCTCATGTCACTGTACTGTGGAGACATATTTGCAGTGGACACCAACTCAGAAACCCCTAGTTTATTAATAAATAATTTAACTATCTCTTTGCTACTTTTCCTAACAAATCATTATGCTTGCTGGTGCTTTGCGGCAAGCGTTATATATACACTTAGGTGTGAAACAGGTTATATAACAAAACCTCATTATGGTTTAGTTGCCTACCCCCCTGTAAAATATTTAATAAATAAAATGAATATTGTTAGTCGACATATGGTTAGTCGACTACTTGATGACTAGGAATATCTTTAGTCATGGGCAGAGGCAGACAATAGTAAAGTTTATTTACTCAATACTCACAATGCATAATATTGTACTTTTTACTGCACTACATTTCATATTAAATACAATTTAATAATTACATTAGAAAGCTGGTACTTTAACTCAAGTAAAGGTAATTTTAAGTTTTACTTGAGTACAAGAAAGTACTACATTTTAAAATGTTCTTTACAATTATAGGTAAAAAAAACAAAACAAAAAAAAACTTATTTATGAAATGCAGTGCAGTAAAAAATTCAACATGTAGAGCGTTTCTTTTTTCTTCCTGATTGTTTATTGCAGAACAAAATCAGCATGAATAGCTTACAATAACTATATACAAGCAAGGGTTTGCATTAAAGGAAAAAAAGCAAGAAAGAAACAAAAAACAAAAAAAAAATGGAAGTACTTGAGGTTAAGTAAATGATGAAAGAACTTTCATTTTTGGGTAAACTATTCCTTTAACATATTCAACAGAGCCAAACAGGAAAGTAGAACTGACCCTAGGGGGTCCAATGATCATTCCTCTCCAGCGTGTGAGGGTCATGTCCTCATCATCTTCCAAACCCCAGCTCACCGTCCCATCTCCAACACCCTTCTGACCCTCCTCAAGCTCCTCCAGCAGCCGGAAGTTACGGGGGACTTTCACGCCTGTAAAAACAAATACACAATAACATGATCACTTGCTGCTGAAATAATGTTTAAAACAGACACCACAGATTGAAGGAAACAATTCTCTAGCAGAAGAAAGGGAGAGAACGACAATTGTGAAAAATTGATAAATGCTTGATACAAAAAATTGTAAAATTGAGTTTGTATTTGACATATGGCTAAAAATGTCATTTTTAATCTTTAAAAGTTTTGTATGAAATATCTTTCTAAACCAATGGAAAATGAGCCAAACATATTTAACACGCATGACAAAGTTAAAATGTTAATCTGTTTACCCTTAAAGCAAATTGCCCAAATGCAAACTATAATACAATGCATATATTTTACAATATTTTATTTTTTCATAACATCTACATTTCAATGGAGAAAATACAGAACCATTTAAAATAAATAAATAATTAATAAAATGTGACCACGGACCACAAAACTAGCCATAAGGGTCCTTTTTTTTTTAAAATTGAGATTAATACATAAAATGGAGAAATAAGCTTTCCGTTGATTTACAATTTTTAGGATAGGATTGGTTAAGAAAACCATTTAAAAATCTGAGGTCAAAAATAATCAATCAAAATATTGAGAAAAAAAAAAAAAAAAGTGATCTAAATTCTTAGCAATGGATATTACCAATCAAAATTTTGTTTTGATATATATATATATATTAAAAAGTTTTGATATTATTTACAATAGGAAATTCACAAAATATCTTAATGGAATATAATCTTTACTTCTCATGTTTAGTGCAAATGAGCCTTTAGTGTTCAAAATTAATTGCAATCTACTAAATGTTACTATTTTGGTGTACATGTTTTTATGCACTAATTTTTATGCTGAAAAACTTTTATAGTGAACAGTAGGAAATGGTGGGAAGAAGAGAGTATTTGAATGCTCAGATTTGATCAGCGGGTCTTGACCTGAAATATTTGACAACCTCAGACAATACTCGATCAGTGACGACTTCAGCAGCAAAATATGAGCCCCAAAAGAGAGCAACAACACTTGCACACTTTTTCAGTGGCCTAGATTCTGGAAGAATTTTCCCCAGTTAATTTTTTCCATAGGGACTTTAAAAAGATTTTTAAGATTTAGGCCTATAAGCCATTTGCCAAGCAAACCAGCTATGAGAAACCATAACTCTGATTTCAAGCAATAGGCCTAAATATATGCATTGTATTATAGGCCTAAATATCTAAATACTGGATAAAAAGAATGTTACAATTAAAAACAAAGCATAGTTATAAAACTATTGATTTAAAAATGTTGACTGTATATAGAAACAATATAGGCATGTTACAAAATGTTGCAAAATATGCACACAAATATTTAAATAGTGTATCAGCATGAGGAGACTGAATCTATTATCTCATTAGCTTAATATATACTTTAGTGCAATTTACTTATAACAATCAAAAGACTGGATCAATAAGAGATTATTGAGATCTCTTCACAGAATCATTACTTTTCACAGGAAATTCCACTGTTAAACAGTTAATTAAAAATTACTATTGGTCAGACATAAAACATCAATATAGACAAACTTAGTTTATAAACCTATATATAGCAACTGTGAGCTATCACTGAAAATCACATTCACCATAAAGAAAATTAACAGCATTTTTACTACTGAAAACAATCAGCTCCCAAAAAGGGTAAATTGATAATAAAATGTGGAAAATGCGTTTTTATATATATATGTATGTATGTATATGTACACACACATTTCACATGAAGTGGGCTTAGTGGTATTTTTTTTAAAGTATGTTTTCAAGATGTATATTATGTGCTACAAACCACTGAGTAAAGGAATGGAAAGGAGTAGCCTAAGTGATAAAATAGTAAGACTTAATATACTTTACATTTTCAACAAGAGGCCCGCAAAGAAACTGACATTAATGTTAGTTTTTGTGTAGAAATAAAGGACATTATGAAATGTTAGGGTTTTAACATCACTAAAGTCAATGGTCGTGTCTTAAATTAGCGATCTGCCTGCCTAAACGGCACTTTGGCAAACAAAATCTTAAACCTAACGAACTGCCAACAAAGAAAGCATGTTTAAACTTTAACTAAGCTCAACTGACACAGAACGCGCCAGTGGTCCACAAAACTACAGTCTAGCTAGGCACCGACAACGTTTTGAGACACGGCCAGTGTATTGTGTTGTTTCTCTATCATGACGCTGCAGTTGAATAAGCTACATGGCTAACCAACTGAATAGTCATTTTATGCTAAAACCCCGCTGCAATTTAATCCATAAACATTAGGACCGATGTATATGGATCTTAAACTCTTTAAGACAGACTCAAACATAAGTATCATCGACATTAAACGCGATAAATGTCACTGATTTGACAGGCTAATGCTGTGCAAACACACCCACATGAATACTGAGAGGCTAAACACGAGTGAATACTTCAATTAAAGTATATTTCTTCTGCGTTTTAACATTTCATATCACTCGTTTTGAATAAGAAAAAAAGAAACGATCTAATACAAAGGCAGTTTTTCAGAAATTTACCTGATCCGGCGGCGGCCGCCATCTTGTTGCTCAGCAGCGGGGACGCGCCAACTGTGAACAATCGCCTCATGAATTATTCATGTTATAATCAGTGAACCTGGATACTGAAGTTCACTCCAGATCGTTTATTGCTCTTTACATACTCCTGAATCTGCAGTAAAGTTAGTAAACGTGGTCAGTAAATGTAATCATTAATGAATTGTTGATTTGTCTACTTATGTTTTTAATGTTTTATATTATTTTTATTATTTAGGTTAGGCCTACTTATGATTTGGTAAAGTAGGCCTATTTGAAAGTCTAGAGTAAAAATAAATAAATAAATAGATAAAGCATTCAAAATCCCGAGTAAGAGATGTAGGATATAAAAATTAATTACTCCATTTTATAAGACTGTTTTTTCAATGCAGTGTAGTGTAAAAAAAGTGTAGGTATAAATAAATAAATAAATACATAGAACATTGCAAAGTCATAAGAAAGAAAACTGAGCAGGTCAGATCTGAGGCTGCTCAGATCAGGTAGGCCTAATCCCACCAGATATTCCAATAAATTTTATGATTATTTTATCTAAAATTGTTAAATTGTTTTATCATTATTTTACCCTATATGGCAGTAGGCGTAGTTGTTTTAATGTTTTTAAATATGTCAGCTTAGCAAAAGCACATAAGAAAGTGCAGTAAAAAGTAGATGGGTCAGTCAAGAGGGTCAAAGTCCTGTTTGGCTCCAACCTGTGCCAACACATCTGCCTGAAAGTTTTTTTGAAGACCTCGCTTAACTGGTTTAGGTGTGTTTAAAGGGTTGGGGCTAATTACAGAACAGTGGCCCTTCTGAAGCAGGATTGAACATTCCTGGTTTATTATTATTATTTTTGTGGTATGATTTGACAAATTTCTTTCTTTCATTTTCCTTCTGAAGAGTCTCTATGGCAGTTTTTGTGAAAATCAGAAAAAAAATAGTTGAGGCAGAAATGGGAAAACTTAAAATCTGCAAATTAAATTCACATGTTATAGCACCACCTGGTGTCAGTAAAGCCTCTTTGCTCCCGCTAAACACCAAGACATAAAAATGCTAATTTCTCTGTGCTTTTTTGCCAAAATTCTTTTAGGGCAGAAGAAGATGAAATCCAATCAAACAAAATTAAATTATTTTAGACTATAAAGAACTTTTGAAGTTTCGATTTTCTATTGTTCTCCAGCTATCCATTGATCATTGTAAAGTCTTTGGCCACACAAACTATCCTTGTCACTTGTTTTCAGACAAAATAGACCCACATCCTCTCTCAGGCATATTTGTAACATTTTCTGCTGACTGGAATTTTTTTCTTTCTTAGTTATTACTTCTGAGATATTTTCATCAAAATAAAATTCTAGGGGTACCAAGAATTGTGGCCATTTATTTCTTAATGTGATTTTCTCCCACTTTCACTTTTTCTTTTTTTGTTTTAGAAATGTTTGAATGGATCAAATGGATAAACAATGCAGACTGTCACAGCCTTCTTTTACCATAAATACCAATAATTTCTGTTTTAAAGAATGGAATGAAATTTAAGTTTTCTTTCTTTCTTTTTTTTTAAATATGCTTCAAGAAAGAAAGAGCACTTTCAGCTAGAATTATTAATGAAAAAGGAAACCAGGCACAGGGAAAATGTGCAGTATTACGGGCAGAATGTGGAAGTTACTACAGAGAAATAACATTTACTGAATGTCAGGACTACAGAAAAGTACTTCAAAAAGTTAAAAAGGGTTAAAAGACAAACATAAACTTATTTATTTTTGTTACAAATAATTAATATAATCACTTTTTGAAAAACCTGAAGACTGCAGAAAATGTCCCATTTAAATTTGTAATGTTTACCGTAATGTTACAGTACACATTTTATATTTGAATTATTACATTTTTATTGCAAATCAGAGTTTTAAAAGAAAATGCATGATTATTTTAATTCTATATGCTAAACAATCTTAATAATTAAATAATATTAAAAACAAAAATTAATAATCAGGAAAACGTACAAAGCACCATCTCCAAATCGATGTAAAATGCTCTCAATCAGGCAAATATGTTTGCAATGAATTCTCGAAACCGCTTGGCATACTGTTCAGGATGAATTGCAGAGATTTCAGCTCCAGCCTTTAAATTGAAAAAAGCTAAATTAAAAATGCAAAACACAACCATGTAATACCTTTAATAATTAAGAATTGCAGTTTAATCTTTTTTCAATAAAAGTGTAAAAATGTAATCATGTAACATTTAAATAGTTACACAATAAAACCTCAGTTGTTTATTCTTAAATTGTCACTTACTCCATGCTTGACTGTTTTTGCTGCATGGGCTGCTTTCTTCTTGGTATCATACTGGCTCAGAATGTTTATGAGACCCATGAAGTATACCTCTCTTTGTGGGGCACCTAGATTAAGGAGAGACAAACACAAGAATAAATAAACAAAAGTGAATGTAACTGTAATGTTTAATGTAAGCTTTTAATGTTTTCATGAACAGCTTGACATGCAAAAAAATGCTGACAAGACAATATTTACAGTCTGGAATGTGACTCACCAACTGCACTTTGGATGGCATACACATCAACATAAGGGTCAAATTCTCCTGGACCAAGAGGTTTATAAGAACTCATGTACCCTGCAATGCCTTCAGGTGACGTCCCAAAAGACCCCACAGCCATATGAGATAAGTCATTCTCTGAATCCTCTTCCTCTTCACTGAAAGAGTCTTTAATTTCTTCTCCTTCCTCTTGCTCTGCCCTCCCGACATCATGAATGCCCAGCAGCAGGCTGTAGTCCATGATCTTCAGATGCACAAGAAACTTGCAAAAACACATGTAGATATACAAAAAGATGTTTGTTTTTTATATGTCTCATGTAAAAGGGTAGCATAAACCTTTGCAAGAACATAATATAGATAGCATTAATTGAGCAGAACATAATAAAATATTTGCTATTCGGCCTAATGGAAGAGGACATACAGCATATATGGTACAATTTCATATGTATACATAATATAATCAAGAAATAATCTATTATATGAAACTTATTCTTACATATAAATAATTAGATTTTGCTATTTGCAGTTGAAAATGTTTCCCAAGGTCTAGGACATGCTTTATCATGATTTTAGAGAAATAAAAGTGAAAAAGTTTATTGGGTATGAGAATGACCTCTGCTTCTCAGTTTGAAAAGGGGTGAAAAGTATAATGAAACATTTTCATATAAAACACAATATAATTCAAAGCACATCTGAGCTGTATGTGATAATGTAAATCATTTCACCTCTATATCCCTGTTCAGGTTATCCAAAAGCTTTTCTTTCTCCTCTTCACTGATGTACACTCTCTGCATGTTATTTCTGAAGTCCAGATCCTTGAAGGTTGGCAGTTCCTTCCCCTGGGTTTACAAATGATTTTTAAGCAATTATATTAAAGAACTAGAATGTATTCAACTCCATCTGACTACCCAGCATGAGATGTTTGTTTGTTTGAAAAGAAAAATAAAAAAGCTGGTTTGGTGTGTGCATTATTTGTGTTTAATGCAGTTTTTGTCCTAGGCGCTCTAGTTTATCAGGGAGCTTTAGCACAGTTCCTTTTCAGGAACTTGAGCCACGTCGACGAGATGCTATGGGAACGCCTACAGCGTGACAGCTCTGAAACGTGTGTAAAATCAGCCAATGAATAGTTGGGACTTCATAGGCGGGTGACATAACTGGCCAGGAAGCATAAAAGCACGTGGAATGGTGCCGGCATTTAGCTTTCTGTCATTCAGCGAAAGCCCTCTGTGTTGTGTGTTTGTCAGTAAAGTGTCTCCATCAAAAAAATAAATAAAAAAGATAAAAGACAAAAAGAAAACGGGCGAGGGCGACTAACTCTTGAGCAAGAGAGATATATTGCCGGGTGACACACACACACGCTATGTGTAGTCTGCCAAGGAGCGAAGCTCGTTGATGCAGTTATCCAACAAAACGAGGAGAGCTGCAAACATTGTGAGAGAATGCCACTATGTGTGCTTCGCTCCCAGAGGGCTCTCTTTAGTGATAAAAAGAGAGCTTATATAAGGGATTCTTGTGGCACTGGTCCCGCTCAAGCCAAGGCTGAGTGGCATTGGTGCTTGCGGGGTTCGCAGTCTGACCACGAGCAGGGGAAACTGAGACGGGCGAGCCCCTATCTCAATCCTCCAGCTCGGGGTCTAGCGGGAGGGAGGGAGTCGCGGCACTTCTCCTCTCCTCATCTGATGATGAAGAGATAAGAGCGCTGAGGAGACCACAGTCTCTTTATCGCCCCAGTATGAGGAGCTCTTGAAGGCAGTGACTCGCGCTGCCGCTAATCTAAATATAGAGCAGCAGCAGAGATGAAAACGAAACCGTGCTGCGGTAAATGAGAAAACAAATGTTTCTGCAGATGCGGCCAATAAATACATAAATGCAATCAATAAGGAGCCTACCGTTTTTGTCTCGATCTCCACACTGAGGTGTCGAAATCGTGGCCATTTGCGGCCTGCTTTTTCATCCCCATAAACAATGTAATGAGTTGAGTAGACGCTTGCGAGCTATCTCTCTTCCAATGCCGCATTTTCTTTAAAGGCTCCGTCCCAGCCTTTTAAGCCTTTAAGAATTACATCTTTGCTGGTGGGCAGGGGGTACTCGGTGACAGGTCAAGCTGGGGACATGTCTGCACACAGGAAAAAAGTGCCGTGTTACAGGTGTACCAAGCCGACCTGCTAAAAGACCTGGATGAAAGCTCAGAAGCACTGCTATCGGTCTCCGGTTCGTGATGCTGCTAGGTGGAGTAGGCTCTGCTGAGTACATGCTTCTCATACAAGGAGACACAGAAACAGAGCGTTGCCTCCTGAGAGGGCAATAAAAACCCTTCCCCAAGATAAACAAAGCAGAGGAGCCGGCGACGCTCTGTTGTGGGGCCCTCCAAGCAAAAGAAAGAACTTAGCGTCCTGCTTCAGGAGGCCCCGCATAGGAAGATCAACCTGCTAACCCTGCCAGTGCTCCAGGGCGCAGCAGTCTCCAGCGAGCGCTACTTTCTGTTCTTTCTGCCTGGAAACGTAGCGGAGCAGAGAGGTCTCTAGAGCGGCTAGATCGGTTGTCCCCTGCCGGTCCTCCGCTTCAGGGCACCGATTTAGCAGCTCTACTAATACCAGAGACCAGTCTTAAAGGGACTGGTTCCCATAATTTTGGGTGATAATGTGGTCTGAGCACCATTGTTTCAATAGAAGATTTCAGTAGTCCTGAAGCTATAGGACTTCAGAGGGCAGGCCCCTCTGGGTAAAATTGGTATACACCGCATTACATGGTGCCCATCTCTCCTCAGTGCCCTCAGGAGATCGATCTGCTAACCCTGCCAATGTTTCGGGGAGCAGCGGTCTCCAGTGAGCGCTGCTTTCATTTCTTTCTGCTCGGAAACTTAGCGGAACTGAGAGGCTCGCAACCTCCTCGGGAGGTTTCTAGAGCGCACCAGCTCCTTGTGTGGGCCCGGGACAGACTCCTCTCACAGAGCCGTCTACAGTCCCGGGCATCTACTGTAAATGTACGGGAAGTTCCTAGGTTCGCTTATAGGGGAAAAGCGTATCAATATCGGTCTTCCCTTTGGCCTTGCACTCTCAGCGTGGTTGAGACTGAACACCGAGAAGAGTGTGCTTTTCTCCAGCTCAGAGAACTACTTTTCTTAGTGGATTTGACCGTGATGCAGGCCCGCATGATACCTGCTCAGATCGAGTCGATCCTCACTGCAGTCACGAGAGTTAGAGCAGTTTCAGTGACTGCTGGGTCTGATGGCAGATGCGTCCAAAGTCATACCTATTGGCCTGTTGTACATAAGGCCCCTAAAGTGGTGGCTCAGGAACAAAGGTGTTTTTCCTGGGGGAAAACCCCTTTGCATGATCAAAGTGTCATGCCGAACCATATGTGCCTTAGATATGTGGAGGAAACCTTCGTTCCGAAATCTAGGCCTGGTGCTGAGAGCTCCGATTCGCCGCAATGCTTGGGGAGTGATCATCAATGGCCGCTCAGCTCGCGGTCTGTGTAGAGGTCACCAAAGTCTCTTACATCAACCACCAAGGAGGTCTGTGTTTGCACCCCTTGTACAAGCTGGTGCACGAGATCCTTGTGTGGGCCCGGGACAGACTGCTCTCATGAGAACCCTCTACATTCCCGGGCATCTAAATGTAAGAGCAGACATCCTGGCAAGACAGGGGCTGAGGCCCGAGGGAATGGATGCTCCACCCATCTGGAGAATATTTTACCAGGCAGAAGTGGACCTCTTCACAACGAGAGCGAACGCGCAATGTCTTCTCTGGTATTCTCTAGATCATCCAGCTCCACTGGGGCTGGATGCCATGGTATAGACATGGCCGAGGCTTTGTCTGTACGCTTTTCCCCTGATCGCTCTGCTCCCAGAAGTTCTACAGTTGTACTACCGGCCTTCAACCCTCCTCCCTTCAGGGAGCCTGGTCAGCGTTAGCATACGTCCACAGATCTGCCCTGTGGAGAAAGTCACTGGGGGAGTAGGCATCTCGTTCCCATAGCGTCTCATTGACTACACTACAGCAAAATGAATAACTGACTTGATAATTTTGGCCACCACTGTAACTCATCTGTAATTCATCAATATGAATGCACTGGCTGACATGACTGGACAAACTGAATTAAGTTGAATGATGACACTACTGTTGCACCATCGACAGTGGCATTGAATAGATTGAATCAATTGAACTGATTTAAGCTGAATAACAACATTGCTGCTCATTGTAGAACTGCCTATTCAGTCAACTAACGTCACACTTGTTATTGATCTGAACTATCTTGAGCTAATAATAGCACTACTGTCTCCTAAAGCCGTTTACAACTGAATCTGTACTGAGTTTTCATAATTTCTTCTTTTATTTTCAACTATTTTGACACAATCAGTATTGTATAAAACTTGACATGACCAGACAAAAATGTACCTGGATTCATTAAAGGATGACAGCAGATGGAATTAATTGAAAGAGATCAGTAGTGAGGCAAAGTCTATGGTGACTTATTTTAATTGTTGAAAACAAGCATATACATATTTTTTTATAAGAGGTCCAGTTTTCTTGCGTAATTTAACCTCATGGTGGTGCTGTAATATTGATTAACAGGCTCTAAGTGCACACATAAAATTGTATCTTAGATTTACTTTTAAAAGGTAAGCTTATAAGGTGAGGTATGACCCTAACTTTGAGAAGGTGTGCATGGCATGAAATAAGGTGAAAACAAACTCTTGTCGACAGGAGTATAGATCTAACTGAAAAAAGGCAGCAAATATTTGCAAATAGCGATTAGTGTAAATAGCAAATTTAAAGATGCTACTTACACTACTGTATGCTAAAATAGCAGTGTTTTCCTGCTATTTATACAATTTATTGCAAATAATGGTAATTATTTGCACCTCAATATAAACTGAGTATACAGTTTTTATTTGAATTCAAATTATTAAATGGATGCCACCTTATTGGGACAAAAGCCCTTCCTACACCTAACCTACTTGATACTTAATTTTCAACTTATTGTTAGCCAAAATGTGAATTCCAACCCAGGTCGATCACATCAAAAGGAGCATGACCTGCTTTATCATCTGCGCCACTAGAGTCAACAGCTGTCTTTGGTAATGTTGACAAGTTCACACAAGTAACACTTTCATGGAAGTTTCTACCATGCCTAGTAAGAGCCTAATTAGCTACTTCAGGTGTGTTTGATTAGGGTTTGAGCTAAACTCTACAGCACACGGCCCTCCAGGACAGAGTTTGGACATTCCTAAAATAGACACTCCATTAAAGAATTGTGGAGAGTAGTAATGCAGAGGCAGCTTTATAATATGGGAGAACGTGACCAGTTTGCAGAAGTATTTTGACCTGAGCTCAGATTAGTTTAGGTGTTGTCAATACCGTTTATCTTTAATTCCTGAATTTCTGATTTGGTGTATTTTCAGATATATTTAATTCTGAATCAAAAAGTTGATTAAAGTCAGCATGAACTGCTACTGCTAATTGACTGGATGTAGTAGAGTTGGCGTTAATCTTTGGATTAAAGATCAAGACAAACAATTCATTTTTTTTGTGGATTGAATGACACGGATAAATTCTTCACCACAAAAATAGCAATGTGCCCTGACAAAATTGATATAGTAAATTTTGATTTTACCTGGACATTAAATATTAAACACTTTAACAGTGAAATAAAAAATCATGGAGACCATGCAGGGGCCTCATTTATAAAATGAATGTGTGATCAGATTGTAATGCTCAGTATGAAGAAGATGGCATGACGTAAGTAAGTTTTGACAGTTTATTAACAGAAATAGATGTAACAAGGCAGATTCAATAAACTGATCTTTGTGAAGAGCTATGGTGATAATAGGGCGATCTCCAGATTTCTTATGAACGATCTCCTGAACTCAATGTTCCTTTCCAGCCAGTCTTCTCTACTGCAGGTGGTGCCACGCTGGGTGTAGATGGGCGTGTGGTGGTCTGAGGAGACAGGCGAATACAGTGGTGAGTATATACAGGTAAGAATGAATCAACTGTCACGTTCAGGTGATGAAGGTTGATCGCTGTGGCATTGACTTGACTTAAAGTGCAGGTGAGAGGCATGGTGGGTGAAGCGAATCCTCCAGTGAAGGGTATTTCTCCATTGAACAGGTAATCAAAGTCTCTTGGAAAGCGGTAGTTGTTCAAACTGTAATTCAAAGTTCAAAAGCAAAGACTCCGTGAAGCGATAGAAGGTGAGGCATTAGGTAAGTAGTGGATAGTTTTACCTTGATCACAGCCACTGTGTCACTGGAGAGGTGAGCTTTTAAAGCATGCTGCTCAGATTGGTTCCAGGTGTTGGTAATCAGTAGTCAGGTGACTGTGAGCGTGTGTACCCCACTGCACTGGGTGCAGTCCGTTGGTGTGACATCATCCCCCTCTCTATGAGCGACTCCTGGCACTCTAGGTCAATGACGGGGCCTGCCTCGGCCTCTAGGAACTGGACTATTTGGGTGATTCCGGTGGAATTCCTCTAGGAGGGCCGGATCTATCACATCGTCCCTGTCTATCCAGCATCTCTCCTCCAGTCCATATCCTTCCCAGCCCATCATGTATTGGATTCGGCATCTTCTGTGTCTAGAATCCAGTATTTGGTTGACCTCGTATATGGTTTCATCCGGGTTGATTTCTAGAGGTGGATCCTGTTGTTCGTTCTCTGGTCAGGGAAGTGCAGATTCTTTGTAGCGTTTTAGTAATGACACGTGAAAGGTGGGATGAATACGGTAGTCTGGAGGAAGTTGTAGCTCATAAGTTACTTCATTGATTTGACGTGTTATGAGGAATGGGCCTATGTACTGAGGACTTAGTTTCTTACAAGGTAAGCGTAATTTAATATCTCTGGTAGACAGCCATACCTTTTCTACAGGCTGGAATTGGGGGGGTCTCTGTTTGTCAAGCATCAGCTCCGGCTTTGTGACGACGGATGGCTCTCTACAGGTGGATGTGTGCAGAGTCTCAAACTTGCTTGCTGGTTCTGAACCAATGATCAACTGCGGGTACTGGAGATGGTTCTTCTGTCCAGGGAAATAGGGGAGGCTGAAAACCTAAAAAACATTGAAAAGAATCCATACCCGTGGAAGCTTGTCTCAGTGAATTTTGTGCAAACTCAGCCCAAGGTAAATATTGTGCCCATTCATCTTAATGATTGTGACAGTAGGTGCATAGATATCTGCTGATTTCTTGTATTTTGCGTTCTGCCTGTCCGTTCGTCTGAGGATGATAATCTGATGATAGGCTTACAGAGATGCCAAGGAGGCGGAAGAATTCACGCCAAACACGTGAGGTAAATTGTGAGCCTCTGTCGGAGACAATGTCTTCAGGAAGACCAAAGTGACGGAAAACATGATGGAACAATGCTTGTGCTGTTTCAAAGGCTGTGGGTATGCCAACTAAGGGTATCAGTTTACATCCTTTAGAAAATCTGTCCACAACTACAAGTATGGTAAAGTTGATTCCTATGTGGGTCCAAGGCCGTTCAGGTATGGGTAACGGTACAAGCTTGCCTGCGGGTAGTCGTCTGGGAGTATTTACAATGGCACAGACTGTGCACCCCTTGATGTAACGTTTGACATCTTGCATCATGTCGGGCCACCAGTAGCGTTGACTTAGGAGTTGCAATGTTCTCTTGGTTCCCGGATGACCGGCTCCTGAAGAGGTGTGAGTAGAATCCAGTATCTGAAGCCGGAGGGTGCGGGGCACATAAATCCTTTCATCAGGACAGCCTGGGAGTGGGGGTTCCTGAATAGTAGCCTGGCGAATCTGGTCATCCAGGTCCCAGATTATGGGGCCAATGAATAATTCGGGTGGCAGAATAGGTACTGGTTTCTCAGGGGCAGGATCGGGATCATGTAACCGGGATAAAGCATCTGCTTTGGTATTCTTGTCACCTGGTCGGTAAGTTACTTTGAATTTAAAATTTGTGAAAAATAGCGCCCAGCGTGCTTGTCGGGGATTCAACCGTTTAGCTTCTTGTAGGTAAAGGAGATTTTTATGATCAGTGATGACTGTTATGGTGTGCTTGGCTCCCTCTAGCCAGTGTCGCCATTTTTCAAAGGCCAGTTTTATTGCCAGAAGTTCTCTATTACCCACGTCATAATTCTGTTCTGCAGCAGTTAATTTCTTTGAGAAGTACGTACATGGATGAAGTTTAGGTGGTGTTCCTTGCATTTGTGAGAGCGCAGCTCCTACTCCGGGTAAAGCGATAGAAGGTGAGGCATTAGGTAAGTAGTGGATAGTTTTACCTTGATCACAGCCACTGTGTCACTGGAGAGGTGAGCTTTTATGCTGCTCAGATTGGTTCCAGGTGTCGGTAATCAGTAGTCAGGTGACTGTGAGCGTGTGTACCCCACTGCACTGGGATCAGTGCAGCCCGTTGGTGTGACACAGATTGATCTTAAATTCTATGGGTTTCATTATTTATTCAAAAAGCTTTGCACACCAGGGAGCATTTTATTCACTGATGACTTGTACTGTAGTTTCAAGTGTTCACTATGCCTCTGTTTGGTTGCTTTTCTACATAACCCTTTTCAAAGAGAAGTCAGGGCTATTACGACTATTGTTCAATTGTGCAAGTGATAGAATTAAGAAATTCCTATTCTCTTATCAGCATTCTTTGTTTCCTAGGTGACAGAGGTTATCCTCTTAAAATGCAGCTACTAACTCCCCTTCAAAACCCACCGGCCCTGTAAGCTGTAATGCAGCTTATACCAGAGCAAGGTATTAGCACACAATTTCAGGAATAGCCAAGAATTCACCTTGCCTATAAATCGGTCCAAATGAGGCGTGTATACAAAAAAATCAGTACTTAAAAATGCAGTATGTAAAATTGACAGCTAGTGGTTGAAATGGATAGTTTTGACCCGGATGACCCGGAAAGTTTTTTTCCCCAGGATTGTACATTTTAGAGTAGAATTACTGGCTATAACATTACTTTTCAGAGAAACAGCTATGTAAACATAACATGACAGCAATATGCTGTGTTTTCTGATCACTGGAAATGGTCAGAATCATACAGATTAAAAGTATGTAATATTGCCAACAAGCAGTTGAATGTCACGTTTTATGTCTGTTAATTCTGTTTTTGTATTCTTGGTTTAGTTTCAGTTTCATGTCTTCCTGTTTTAGTTTCGATTTTGAGTTCAGTTCCTGTTTGACCTTATTTGGTAGTTCCTGTCATTATGTCTTTATTAGTTGATTTGCATCCACCTGTGTTTCTCACCTGTCCTAAGTTCTCCCTAATGTCCTCTTGTTTAAAAGCCTGTTCAGTTTGTCTTGTCCTTTGTCGGTGATTAATGTTATTTTACGTCCGTTAATGTGAATACTTTACCTGAGAATAAATAGAATAAATATATTTGAAGTTATTTGGAAACCTTGTATCAGCCCTTTGATTCACGGAAGCGGACCGTGACATGCGGTCAGTCATGAGACACACAAGAGCAAATAGAATTTACAACCAAGGCTGACGTAAGGATTGTCGTGGCTGCATTTTTTGAATTTGCACAAAGCAGCAGCTGCAGCACAGATGAGTCACTGCGGACGGAGACATGGTGCTCGCGTTCTCTCACAAATCAATACTTTTTCCTCTGAAGAATTGGAATATTAATCCTTTTTAATAAATAATTTGTCGGTAGCTGTATCTGACAGTTTATGCTATTTTTTTATTTGTGCAAATAGGCACCTCCTTCAAAATAATGGTCACCTTCCACCAGCATTCACCAAGCTAGGAAGAGATAGGATAAATAAATAATAATAAAAAAACTCTGTGTTTTTTTTTTTTTTAAATAAGAAAATCATAGGATGGCTTTGGGCTAAGTAAAAAATTGGGTAATTTTCATTTTTTAAACTGATAAAGAAAGTAACATTTGGCTGGTTGTTTAGAAATTAATAAACTGAAATGAAATTATTTAACAAACGATATCACTTGCTGAGTGTCACAATTTAAAAATAAATATTTTCTTATAATGGGAAAATGCGACTAACAGGATTGAATGTGAAAATTTGAGACCGCTAAATATAATTTTGTATTTGGTTACAATATCATCAACTTATTACAATACATTGAATCATTGCATACAGAAGGTTTAAACTCTTTAGTTGGAGTTGGAACAGGCTCAAACCACCATTTAATGTGTTTCAAACAAGTTTATTGCAACCTTGCCTCATTTCATGAACAAACCACTCACACATTTATTAAAACCTTTTCTGCTCAAGTAGGTCTAGGTTAGTGTAGATTTGTTCAGTGCTGACAAATCAAATTCTGCTCTAAATACTGATTTGAAAAGACTGGTTTAGGTTAAAGTGCCCCTATTATGCCTTTTTAAATATGATCTTTCATGCAGTGTGTCATGTAGCTGTCTGTGAACATAAACTATCTGCAAAGTTGTGATGCCGACAGTGTACAATATAAGTTATTGTCTATCAAAAAAAAAAAAAAAAAGACTAAACGAGTCATCAGCAATTTGAATCTTTTTCTGTTACGGCCACATGTTACTAAGTGAATGTTTTGCAAATAACAAAGTTTCGTGAGGAAGCGCTGGATGATTAATCTCAGCCGGCCCACATTACCTAATCAAACCCCTTGTTATCCGAATTTCTATGTATAAATAAACCCATTTCCTTCACTTCCACATCTCGTCTTTTGCGCATCCCTCCCCAAAGCCTTCTCCTCCACTCATCCTGCTCGCACCTTCCTGGGGGGCAGACGGGGAACGAGCCGGACGCCGAGCTCCGGCCCTCGCTAGGGTTCAAACCACTAGGGCTTATTGGTTTACTACAATCACTAAGGAAGTTCGAACTCGTGAAGTGACATATATACATAATGTCCACCCACGTTCTACATCACAAACAACTTGCCCGCCCACAAACAGTACAATTTCCACGCGGATTACATCATGTCAAGAAGACGCTGTATCCTGTGTAAATTTGTTTCATATGCTCTTCCGAAGATGAATCTACAAATAATGAGTTTAGACAGACTCATTCTTCAAACTGCTTCACACGAGTCATTTACGAATCTTTTAGAAATGGGGTAAAATTAAATTAAAGTGTTTTTTGACCTTGCATACATGTAAACCTGTTTTAAGAGACTAGAAAACAATATTAGCCACCTTTAAAATGGCACTTTAAGTCTAACCTGCATTTCTTCATTTTAGAAATTACCATGTCGAACTGCTTTGAGCAACATGCGACTCAAAATGCAAACTGCAGTGATTGCAGAGGAGCAAACAAACAAACTGGCGCACAAAAAGAGCAGCAGTGAAAACTTGAGAAAGAAAACAGCAATGAAACTTCAATTACACCCCCACCCCTCTCCTACTGTTTTCCAGAAGTATAGCGACATAAGACATCGCTGTTCATGCAACATGACTGTCGCACACCCAAGAGACCTATTAAGATGCATGGGAAGAAAAACACCAGATTTCAAGAGAATCCCACAGGGGTGAATCTACAATGTTAAGATCATTTATTGGATGGCTTCCATGGACAAACAGAAGTTTGTTGAGTTGTGTGTGTTATGTCATAGCCCAAACATGCTGCTTTCCTTTTAGTTGTGTCGGACGTTTGCCTTTAAAGGCCAGGTGGTTATGTCAGATTACTGTGATTGATAATTCACGTATTTTTGATACAAACTGTGTTGAGTTTCTCATTAGTATTAAGCATTTATCTATTTTTAATTCCAGAAGCAGCTGGAAAGCTGCATATTACTTCAAAATGAAGTCGCACACCAGGAAGGATGTGTTAATGTGAGCGATATAGAAAGTATGAGAAGTGCACAAACTATAGTGAAGGGCTTGAATGTGTTCGCTTTGATTTGTTCACATCGCTTATACTTAGCCCAACCTGATCTCACACAATTGCGTGAAATAACCACGAATTTAACGCATAATTCCATATTAGTATCACGTAATCTTCGAAAAGTCTGTGATGGGCTCACGTAAGATATTACAATGTAATTCTGTGACAGGCATCAGCCATGATCCACACACGGATTTGGATTCAAATATTGGGTAATGATATTGGGATTATTGCATATGTATTGGGGTATCCTTTTGTTCAGAGACAAAAGGATTGAACACCATCTCTCCGTCCGCCATGAGTCATCTGTGCTGAGTGCAGCTGCTGGTTTGCGAGTTTGCGCAAGTTTAAAAAAGCCCGCCAGAAGAATCCTACGTCAGCCTTGGTTGTAAAATTCTATTAGCTCTCGCGACCGATTTATGCATTAAGAGTTTGTGGTTATTTCACGCAATTCTGCGAGATCAGGCTGACTTAGTCCCAGCTACACCACGCTATCCACACAATTCTAAAAAGTAAGAAAGCAATAATTTAGCTTGTTTAATTCACATGCTTTAACAACAAAACACTTTGGCGACCCCTTCAGGTTATGGGTTAGTTAATAAATCTTAGATGAGCAGATACATTTGTTTAAAACTTTCTTTTGATGTTTTCTCCACAAAATGACTCACTTTAGTTGTTTGAATCCTTGTCACCACTGATCTTTAACACAGCGTCATGGCTTGTGCAAGCTTAAAGGAGCTGTTTACTGAACAAAATTACATTTCGAATTGCTTCTTTAACTTCTGAGAGGGGAAATGATTGGTCTGTGCCACAAATGTTTCGAGGAAGATCAGTTTCGTTTTGGTTTGATTCATCACTGAACACTTCAACTCTCCTGTTCAATTGTAGACATTTTGAAATGCTCCAGTGAACAACATTATTTCTTGGAAGTACATAGTAGAGAAAAGGAATCTTTACACAGCAAAATGTCTCAATAAATCACACTTACGTTTACCTTAAGTTTACCTTGGCTTGAAGCGGATTACCTAAAATACCCTTAACTATAGTAAAATCACCATAACCATGGCCTTTCGTGGTATATTTGGTTCTAGAAAAAGGTGGCAACCAACACAGTCTCATGACCAATTCGCACATATTTGTACAAGGTGGCTAATTCATATAAATTTGTACGACATCACATTATTTGCCTAAAACCCCATGATTGGTAGGTTAGATTGGTTAGGTTTAGGTCATTCGTACAAATTCATACGAATTGGCAAGTTGTAAAATACGTACGAGTTTACCAAAATCCTATTTTCGCACAAGTGAGGTTGTATAGGTTTGTAAGAATTAGCCACCTCGTAAAATATTTGCGAATTGCTGTGAGACTAGGCTGTGGCAACAGTAACAAAATAATAATAATAATTTCTAGTTACTCTTTTCTGTAGCACTATGTATACTTAGTATGAATTTATAGATTTTAATTTACACTGAGCACTGAGTATTTATTAATTTTTATATGTGATACGTGGTTTCCTCGGTTTTTGTAAAACATAATTTTAGGGAAAAATGAATTGTCATTTATTTAATTTTCATCCAGTATTTAAAATCCAACAGACTTTGATGATAAGATCTGTTTCAGGGGTCCAGAATGAAATATTCATAGAGTAGTGGACATGATAATGTAGATAAAAAAATGGCTGTAAATTAAACAGCCCCAAACCAAACCACACAATGAATTCCCTTTGAAGCTCTTGTGCTGTTAAATGTAATCTCAGAACTTTTATTGCACTTAGTATATGAAAAATGAGCTAACAATGAACTTAGCTGAAATCACAGAGCCCAAAAGTTATGACTCTGAGTCAAATAAAGAGGAGGAAATTATGAGTTTTGGGGTTGAAATGTACAGAGCAGAAGCCCTGAAGCTTGACCTTTGATGACACCTAATTAAAACTGTGGAACAACTAGAACTTTATAAAACTGATTAGATGGAGAGCAGAGGACAAAAATCAATGCCGTGATCCTAGTCTGCACCGTAATTGAGCTGTATATTCTCCCTGAGGGCCAAAAGGACATATGCACTTTCTATAGATATCGTACAAACTAGGACCTAAAATTCTCAAATCATATGTGTTAATCTTTTTTAACAATTGGAGTGTGAAAGGAAAGGTTTAACCTTAGTCTAATATTGACTGAAATTGAGTCAAGTTTGTGATTGCCTATTTAGCACTACTTGGTTTAGAAACAGTACAGAAATGTAATATGTACACTGGAAAATAACTGGTTTCGAAATAGTTTTTTCTCAGAGAATACTAATGAATTTAACAGATTACAAAGTAACACATTTAATTATATGAGAAATATTAAAGTAAAAATGCCTGATGTATATTTTCTTGTAAAACATATTATATCAATCTTTGTTTTGTTTGTAACCTAAGTGACCAATTTGAAGGTTGTCTTCCAAACTAGTCAAACTGCACTTTTAACTTTTGCTTCTGCCGATATGTTGTGAATAGTTACACAAAATGAACTGGTTTTGTCAGAATATTGTTTGATGGCAGGCAGGGCAGAACGGGTGATTGGAGTGCTTAGTACATGCTTTGGAAACAATGGTTTTTGCAGTTCCACTTCACCTTTAATCATTATTCTTACTGAGATCAGTGTCATTCACTCTTCAAAGCTGATACATGCCTACAGTACGTACTGTATGCGTATTTGCAAGCACCCAGTTTGTTTGCTGGCTTCAGATCTTTTCCAGGCATAATGCGAAGTTGCTGGATGTTAATGGGCGAGAATAAAAGCACATGAATTTTTAATTTATGTAGCCACTGTGAGCTGTGATGTTAATTTCAAGGTGCTCTGCTGAGAACTTGGAACATTGTTTGAATATAATTATTTCAGTGGTAATTTAACGTACTTGAATATCCTGCGAGGAGGCATAATTGTGCGGTTTTAAGTGTAAAATGATACGCCGCTCTTAAATATTGATGTTTTCAACCCACGCAGAGTGAAAACAATTTAGTCCATTTGTTTAGTTCAGCAAAAAAAAAAAAAAAAAAACAAGCACAGTAGCGGTTCACTCAAACCCCCAACTACAGATCTGCTCTAAACATTATACCACATTATATCCCCAAAGGCTCATTTTTCTTACTTTGAAAACACTCATGAGAGAACAGGAAAGTGATAATATTCTACAAATATTTATGCATTTTAACAGATAAGAAGAACAAATATACAGTAGCTTCCTTATTTTGCTTTAAGTTTTGTTCAGTCAGCTAGTATTTAGCAATTTTGGATGAATCTCACAGAAATGGTGCAGATCATTTTCCCTCTTATAATCTAACAAAAATAGCAGTGAATTTGCATGAAAAGAAGCATATAACAGGACATATATCTATTCAGAAAGACAATAAACACATTTGTCCCTCCAAATTAATTTCACTATGCACTGTGTAAAAATATGTATACCAATACATCCGTGAAATACTCTTAGCCAAACGGGAGTTAGATTTCTTTTTTTGAAAAATTGATAGTGGTGACATATATATCCTGTATATATTCTGTTGGACGCACTGTAAAATTCTAACTAGCGAGAGTCTGAACAGCTTGTTTTAATGGGGTTTTAGTTATTTTCTGAAAGTCAGAAGGGTCAAAAGTGCCACTGGCAACATCCATGTGCAGCGAATGTGATATGTATTTACGAGAGATTTACTGCTGTCAGTGACTAATGCAACACATTAAATCTCAAATTAGTAAGTACTTTAAATGATATAAGAACCCCGAGATCATGTTTGGTAAAAGCAGAATCGTTTAATATGCAGCACAAACCAATCAAGCTGCCCGGCGGGTCGTTTAATGATGCTCCGTAAACCAAGAGTGAAATAAAATAAGCTAAAATAAAAAAGCCACGTATAAAAGTATATAGCTGGGAAGAACTCTGCTTTTATGAGAGGCAAGCCCCGCACCGCTCATATTTGCCAACGGGAATACCCATTGCTCCGGTGCGCTAGTATCCCTGGGCGAGATGAACTCAGGCATCGTTTAAAACGTCATAAAAACCTTCTGGTGGATGTTTGGAGACGTCGGAAAAGCAATGAGAGGTGAAACAGACAGGAAAGGCCGTAACATTGACAAACAGTTTAAGAAGTTTCTTTCATTAACCTTAGGGGGCGTATCGATGGATTTAGCTGTATTTTTAATGGAAGCTGTGATAACCTGACATGAGGAATTTTATAGCCTTTCTGAAGCGGCCCGATGACAGGGAAACTAACATTAGGAGAAAGAAAACACACATTTATTTCAGAGAAAGAACATGACTTGAATGCAGAAAATATTAAAAGCAATTCTTAAGACAAACTGCTGTAATAATAAATTGTAATCACATTAAAAGATCTCAGTTTTATAGGGTATCCAGGGGAGAGGACGGTTTTCATAGAAACTTAACTTAAAATGAACAAAATGAAGACTGAATCAAGCTGAGAGCTGAATGTGTTACATAAAAATCAATAATTGATGACCCTAAATGAAAACAACGCAGTGGTTGGTCACTTTATATTTCAGTCAGATGGTCTCTTCTTGTCGGTGGTTCTTGGATGGAATAAGCTAAATTGGGGCCTTTTCTAGTGCATATGGAAAAATTTTGCTTCACCTAGAGTATTTTTTTTCCTGTTATCACCCTAAAGCATTCACATTCTACAATTTGAAACGCGCTAAGTGTCCAAAAGCACTGTATACTCACTTTTATAAATCAGGGTTTTTATAATTAGATCATTTATAATTTATATTCATTTAGTGTCTGCACCATCACTAGAAGAACTCTGCATTGATTAGAGTTTCTTAATGAATCTCCTATGGCAATTAATTTTATTGAGAAGCCACAATATAAATCACAGCTACCGGTTTCTCCAAACACCAGAGGAGAATTGCATGCATGAGATGCTCATGTATATAGGTTTTTAGCCTCAAGACATGCTGATGCAATTGTAGGTAACCATTGTTAAACTGTTGTAAGAGTAAAAAAAAGCCCTGCAATTTACTGAGCCCATCAGCATATGGCTTCAAGCTGAATCCAGGGTGCTTGAGGGGTGTAGTCACTGAGGAGCCCCTCACTGCTGCTCTTTCGCACGAGCTTCTCTTAGTCTGGACCTGGAATCCATCAGTGGTCCCAGAGCTTGACAGCTGCAGATGTCAATCAAATATTCTTGTCTTTCCCTCACGAATGAATACGGCATCCAGCTGTGAGTCAGAGATGCATAAAGAAAGAGACAGATGGTAATAGCAATACAGCCCTCATAAAGTCAATGTGTAGCGCAGGAAATATATTTCCTCAGACTGCATGGACAACACAGCCTCACAACCAATTCCTACGAAGTGAAAAATTTGTGCTAATTCCTACAAATTCATACAACCTCACTCGGATGATTTTGTATGATTTGTCTAAGCCCCAGCTCCCCCCACGTATGAATTAGCAAAAATCATATTACTTTGCACAAGTGAGTATTTGTAGAATTAGCCTCCTCGTATAATATGGACAAATTGCAGTGAGACTGGACTGGCATGGTTTGTCTAAATAAAAACAGCATTTTATTTGTTGGTTTGCTGTATATTATGGCATTAATTATTTTGTGCGTTACAAACTGAATTTGATTCATACCCTAAATAATTTAATCTGTTGATTGTTTTAAAAAGCAGGATTGGACAAAATTTGGAAAATGTTAACATTTTGATTAATTACTTATTCCCTTATCTTATATCGTCAAAACAATTAACAAATCCAAAAATATTTTTATTCACTCAGCACCTCAAAATGGGAATATTTATAATAGAGCATTGTGGGAATATGTGTATTCATCATAGTGCATAAAATAATTATTTAGATATAGAAACATAATTAATTCTATACATTTTCGTAGATAATAATATTTGAAATGGACATATTTTTTTAACATAATAAATGCTGCTACTGTTCTTTTGTATCAATTGAATGTTTGCTTGCTGAATAAAAGTAGTGTCTTTTTAAGTTTTCACTTTTTGAACTTTTAAATGGTAAAAAATAAAAAACAATAAATGCTTCTTGAGCAGCAAAAATTAGATTAATATTTCACAAAATTGCTGTTTTCACTGTATTTTTGATCAGATAAGAGCAGAAGAGACTTAACTGACTGAAAAACATAAAAAAGGTAAACGTCTATGTATGAGTCTATATGTATCTGTTGGTGTGTATTGAATTTTTATATCCTGATGCAATTAATAACGTGGCAGTCAGAACAGAGGCAGAATAAAGGCAATAAAGCCTCTGTTCTTCAAGCAGCTGGAGTAAAGAAGGTCATTTTGGGTTGCGCTACAAGAAAACGACCTGAATCAAACATGCTTATCAAATCCTCCACACCACCTTTCCTGATCTAAACTTAAATGGATCTGCAGACAATGTCCTGTATCTTGACAAAAAAGGTCAATAAAACGGATTCCTCCTCTGACTATGGTGTTAATTGGTTGTGTAGGCATCACCTTGTGATGAACTTCAATCGGATCAATCCACACAAAACATTGAATGTGGTGAACCACAGCCAAGAACAAGTCAATGGATTTCATGTCTAATCATAACGGGACACAAAGCTTTGCTGACGCTATTGACCAGAAGTAATACTGTGCCTCAGACATCCTGTTGTAGATTATTATTGTTACTATTCAAACAATGTCACAATTCCGTTTTTATTCTTTATTCAGTGGAAGAAACGATACTTCCATATGTTTCAAATTACCAGAGAGAGTGTCTTTTGCTTTTTGAAAAAATATTCACTTCAGTTCTTTCAATAACTAGCTACTAAATGGCTCAAAGAAAACTCGGAATAAGTTCAAAGATTTGATGCCACTATCCTCACAGACTTTGGTCGGATCAGTTCTTCCTTGGAGGATGTTGTAACATGATTGTGTCTGGCAGCTGACTAATACAAATCTTAATGCAGATGCGATCAGATCTTACGATCTTTCAGTTTTGTGTGCAGTATGCATCAGGCGTCAATGAACTGCCGTCTGAGGTTGAGGATACCTTTGTTACGGCACAGATAATACAAAAGAATCTTAGAATTCAACGTAAATGAATGAGTGCTCCATAATTTGCTTGTCTCGTCATGAGTACAAATTGAAAATCACTGTTTAGAAGGAGGAGCAGGCAATTTCCTCTCAATGCTTGAATTACAGATGTTTATTTGTTTCCCTTGAGAAATGGGCGAAGGAAAAATCACAAACAAAATCAAACGAAAATGGAGACCATTTGTGGAAAGAGAGATAAGCGAACAATTGAAGTTGCCAGTCTCTCTCAAAGCAAAGCCTGCTGCTCTATTCCTGTCACAGAGTGCTGCCAAGTGGACAATGGCAGAATATTAGCTTGAAATCGTGTGTTCAATTCTCATTTGTATTGGTATGAAGCGCTGTGAGTGTGTGAGGTGAGATTTAGAGAGCATTTAAGGGGCGCCCTATACCTCTCTTTCTGGTGATGGCGCCTCACCTCAGCGGGGGGAGCGATGAGAGGCTTTTTGGATGATTGGAAATTTCTCAGTTGTGCCCAAATTCCTGTTCAATCGCTGCCCAACATGCAAAGCCTCTTCTGAGGAGCTCAAGGCAGCGCAACAGACACCACAGAGCCTCTTGGGAGATGAACGCCTGCCTTGTGTGTGGACAATAGGATCTAAACATAGCCACGCATGTATCCAACCAGCAAAACTGCAGGAATCTGAACAAACACATCAGGGTCAACATGAAACTGTAAATCAAGTAAAACTTGGTCATATTTATTTTACTATTAAACGTCCATCGAGAAAAAAAAAAAAGAATATGAATTTGGGAACAATTTTCTTTAAAAAGAAAAAAAAAATATATGTCTCATATTAAAATTATTAGAAACATCAGACTTTTGAAGCATTTCTATTGATTTAATTCTGTTTGGAAAGTATAATTTTGTTTTTTTGTGGTAAAATTATTATTATTATTATTATTTACATCATTACTATCTTAAATGTCAGTTTTTTGTTTATATATACTGCAGTAAAACTGTCAATTTAAAGTATTCAATTGTTTAAGAGTTTTTTGTTTGTTTATTTTATTTTATTGTGGTGGATATAAAACATCAGGAACTGGATTATAATGATGATCAATGGAAATATATCTAAAATACTTAAAATATCATTGATACACACAATTATCTGCACATAATGTATTATATTTTAAGAAAAAAATGTTATGTTATGTTATGTTCAGTATGTATAAATTTAAAATAGTGGAAAATAGAAAGATGATGATGAAAAAACACTTCTGCTAAACCTTCTTTGCTAGAATATACAAGATGATTACACAAAATATATTTTGTTTGATAAAATATTTTATAATTTGTGCTTTTTGTATTTTAGCAAAACAGGTTCAGCAGAAGTGTTTTTAATCATATATATAATTTTGGTGATTTTGTTAATATTTAAATATATTTTGGACAATATTAAAATTTAGATCATATTTGTACATTTATAATTGTAACAAAATAGTTTCATAACACAACATAATTGTTGCATACTGTAGTTGATAATGAATAGCATTTTTAATTATGGAAATACTGTCCATTTCATATAAATTAGATACATCTACAAAAAAATATTTATTTCAATTAAATATTTATTTATTTACTTGTTTATTACTTAATTGCTTACTTATTTACTTTTACTGGGAAAGCCCAAGTGAGTCTGAATACAATTCACCAATGCTATTAAATCAAATCCTATAAACAAAAGATCCCACCCAACTTTGTTCCCACTGAACACTCAGTTGCACTCTGAATTACAGTAGTAAAGGCGCTGCAGATGCTGTGTCGTGTCTTTAATATGCATGTCCCGTTCCAATGATTTATGTGACATCATGTAAATACATGTCAGACCATGACATTTACATGGTGCTTACAGGAAATCATTGCCACCTAGATATTTCTTCTACAACATCCTACGAGGCACTTCCTGTGACACTCCAAAAAACGAAGGCGGCAGCACACAAGGGGAGCCGTTCCAGTGCTTCCTGGAGCATACTGCTTCCATCTGCTCCTACTAAAACTCACAATGACTAATAATTAGTTTGTCATGTCTGACACACAAAGGGAACACTTTGTTACATCCAGTTGCAAGTGAGCTCTGTTAGTGGAAGAAGTGAATTAATAATTTTCTCAAAACAGGGAGAAAGGCAAAGCTAAGACATTTAGTCCTTGGTTAGATCAAGCCGCAAACAGACATCTCTGGTGCGTTGTGCTTAAAGCTCTGCATTTTCCAATATAATATTATGTTTTAAAAAAAGAAGAATGGTAAGCTCATGTTTTTTTGTGATCTGCTTCCAGACTATTTCCCCAAAGCCTGGCTTCAAAATAGAATTCATGAGAAATCGTGCGGCAAATGCATTTTAAATGTGGCATCCTACATCAGCCGGCCAGGCCATTTATTGTGTTCTCGTTCGAACCCTATTATTGCGGCACAGGGTGGGAAATCTTTAATCCAATACACAGGTTTACAGAGTGTATTTTTATGCGGCCAAGGAATATGGGGACGTATTGCAGAAGAGAATAATCCTCTCAAGATAATTTGCTGGGAAGGCAGAAGGACGCTAGAGCCTCTCTTGAGGATTTAACAGAACCTCGCAGACAAAAGGACTGGCACTTTGGCCTGACCTATTAAAGAAAAGGACAGGGAGCTGTACATATGAGAAACATCAACACTAAAAATCATAAAAATCTATAAATACTGATACATGAAATACATACATTTTAATGCACTCATATTAAATGGATTTTATATATGTTGGTTAGGTATGGATTCAGCTGGATTAAGCTGGTCCTTTGCTGGTCATTTACTGGACAGCACAATATCATTAAGTAAAGTTTCAATATTAAAATATTATATATTAATAAAACAGTGCTATGAAATTAGTGTTATATGACTTTGATTACAACAAAGGTCTAAATGTAAAAAGAGGTTACATTATTATTGATTTTTTTTGCAAATAATATATAATATGTTTTGCGTATGTTAACTTAAACATAATAACAAAACAAAATAATTCTAAAAATATTATATTTAAATATTATAAATATTTTGTTCATCCTGAATTGCTTCGATTAATTAATCAAAATTTAACCCTTAAACGGTTAGGGCATCATGTGACTTCATCTACAAAAAAGAAAGGAAGAAAGAAATTCATTACAAAAATGGAAAAAGGTTAAGCATCATGCCACTTGATCTGATATTCTATGATCTAATGCACAGACAGTTTTATGTGTGACTTTAGTGTTCATCACTGTGAGTTGCCTCTCTTTCTACTCTATAGTCTCCACATCACGTCTTTTACAGGAATCGGAACCCGAGCGAGGTGCTGTTCGTTTGACAGAGACGGACAGAGAGATGAATTACAAGTGCTTTAATGCCCCGCTACATGGGGTTTGGTGTGATCTCCTGTCCTGGCCGATTGGGTCAATGCTCTGTAATGAAAGAAGCCATCCCACACTGTGTGCTTGTACAGGCCCCTGTCTCATTTACCAGCGTTTGATTGACCAGACCTGTCATATCTAGTTCCTGTTATTTCCTCTCAGCTCCACAGGTGGTCTCCTCATCCCTCTGTCTTGTTTCATCATACTTGTCAAACTGGTGTTGTGATGTCTGCTCAAGGTCATTTAGGTTATGTCAGTAACAATGCAGACTTCAAACTTCTAAATCAGAAGCTCTTTTACTTTATCTTTACGAAAAGAGACATGGCGTGAGCTGAGCAAGTAGACGAAAAAGGTTAAATGGATGTTTATTTGTTAAAAGAAAAACAGCACCTGCCACTCACAATGAATATAATGAATCTAAATATTTTAGTTATAGATTTTAAGTCTACAAAAGTAATCCAGATCAATATTTAATTTGCATCTATTTCTTTTTTGTTAAATAGCCAAGGAATAGTCAAAACTGCTAAATATAGCCCTTTAGGTCCATATTCTCACTTTTTCACACTTAATGGGTCATAATGGTTAATTTTGGACTAATATTTTATATAGCTTTACAAAAATATGGCCTTCGATGAGGTCCATAGTGTCAAGCAATGTCATCTAACATTCGCCATCTAACGGTATAGATGAAATCACAGTCCATGTGAACGGTCCTTTATAATCCACTTAACCTCTGTGCGTCCAGCAATGATAAACACAAGGCGAAAAGAAGAGCAAGTTTTGCACCCCATCTGTTGATAATCCAGCTTGTTTTCGCTCGATACTCTCCCCTCTATCTCTGACTAAAGATAGTGTCTCCCTGATGTCCCCTCCCCATAAGTTTGCCTTTGCAACCAATTATCTTTTTGCCCTCTATCTGCAGTGATTAATATTAGAGGGCTGTCCCCTTTATATGTGCAATGAATCATTTTAGCCGCACCGTCAGGGGTGTTTCTCGGCCTAAAAAAAGCAAGCCCCCGTACACAGATTTGATATCTGGGAATGCTATAATCTTGGGAAAAAAGTGTTAGGGTATTGATCAGCTCCGGGAGTCTCTTGGCAGGAAGAAAAGGGGTCTGGAGAAGCCGCAGTCCAGGCAGCGCTGCTGACTGCTGTAGTATCCGGTCAAGATTTAGCGTGCAGCTGATAAGACCAGTACTGAATTTCATTTGCAGCCAGATACATACAGAGATGGGTTTCTTCACCTGCTAATGCATTCGCTCAAAGACAGTAGCCAAATCTACAGGGGGGCTTGGAGATCCAACTATCTCCGCCAAATATAAACCCACAGGACATAAAGGTGCAGTGAGTAGCTCTGTATTTATGTGCATGATAGTTTATAGTAATAAACACAAATCATATGCTCGAAAACTCCCTTTTGCTGTATAGTTATCAGAAGTAAAGAACATTTCAGGATGTGGAGAGGGTAGAAGGAAACAGGCTACCTCAATGAAATATTAGCAACTGTGGGTACTGGTTGATGAATATAAAACATTAGCTGCTGACTTATTTATATTAACTTATTATTTAATTTTTTTGTTCAGGAGGTTTGGGATGGACTGTAGGCTTTGCAGATGGTGCAGTTCTCTGGCTAAGAGAGTTTCAGGGCACGTACGTCCAGATTGTGCCGAGTTATTGATATTTTGTTGACCCTGGAACAACATTTTAATTTCAAAAATGTAATCTTGACCATATCCTGTAGTGCATCAGAGGGAATCAGACACCTAAGGCTTAATCGGAACATTGAAGCATGAGGAGCTGAAATCCACAAAGAGGCCTCAAGACAACCGGAAGTCATAAATCGGCCCATGATACCTTGTTGTCTGATTCAGGATTCAAGATACTTTATTTGTCACATACAGGTACAACACACAGTGAAATGTATCCTGAACTGCTCCTATGACTGTACAGTAAATTATAAATAAAAATCTAAATATCCTGTAACTTAGATCTAGTCTAAATTTAAGTACAATTATACATTTTAAACACAATCTGAAAGTTCAAACAAAAAGAGCACCAAACCAAGAGCACCCTTTCCAATGGAGCTCCACGACAACTGACTTACAGCCAATCAGCAACCTGGGGAAACCTCTTTCTGCAGCAAGGACCACAGACGGAATCCTGTAGCACAAAGGCAACACAAGTACAAACCTCCAAATTCAGGCTAATCTGGTGAAATTGATATAAATGTTAACCTCATTGACGAACTCAATGCAAGAGTTAATCTTTTGATTGATGGTTGTTCAAGTCGATGCAATAGCACCTATTGCTTTAGAATTGGGATTGTGTGAATGTGTGTTTATGTGTTGGTTTAGTTTTGTGTCTTAGGTTTATCCAATAAAGCCATATTTATAATTTAAAAGAGAAGTATCTTGTGTTTTCTGCTTTCAAGTTAATGTCTTAAACTGCGATCTTGTTACTGTGCTTATTAATAGTGTTTACACTATAATCTGGATTATCCAACACAGAGTTGATGTTATACGGCTTGTTCAGTGAATCACAGACCGACCGTGCAAATTCCCTATAGAATCTTAGATGATTCTGATTTGATTCTTTGTTTGAGCTACTGTAATTTGTAATTTACACCTAAACCTAAACTTAACCATGAGTAATCCCTAAAATTAGAAAAAATGATAGATGAATGACGCCAACACAGTCTCAAAAGCAATTCATACATATTCGTACGAGGTGCCAAATTTGTGCCATTTCGTACTAATTCGTACTACCTCACTCGTACGATTTGTCTAAAAACCACGTGATAGGTAGGTTTAGGGGCGGGGTTATGTTTAGGTCATTCATACAAATTCATACAAATTGGCATCTTGGCACTTGGTAAAGTCTCACGGCAATTCATACATATTTTACGAGGTGAATTCGAATTCATATGATTTTTGCTAAATGGTACGTATTTTACAAGTTGCTTATTCGTATGAATTTGTACAAATTACACCTAACCCCGCCCCTATACCTACCCGTGACTTGGGTTTAGACAAATCGTACAAAATTGTTGGAGTGAGGTCGTACAACTTTGTACGAATTAGCACAAAGTTGCCATCTCGTACAAATATGTACAAATTGTTCATGAGAATGTGTTGGTAAAATTAATCTTAAAAGAGGAGCTGAAAATTAATTTTGATTAGTTACAATTAATAGGGTGGATGACAGATGGATTAGATGTTCATGGATTACGCTTGAGTTTGCTTTGGGTTTGACATAGTTAAATAGAATTTTCTTTATTTGTATTCTGAAATTACAATGTAAAATTACGCATTTCAAATGAGTAATTTTCAGTAACTTTTTCTACATGTTGTGTCTGAAACACTGAATTAGTCACTTAATCAGCACATTCAAAACTACTGGCTCATTCATAAACTAAGCATGTGATGGCCTTTATGAAAGAGCTATTAAATATTAATTCACTCAACTGATTTATTCAAAAATACTGAATCACCAGTTTGTGTAGAGAGTGGTTCTGCTGTGGATTTATAGCTCAGTGGTTGGCAAAGCAAAAAACAGACTGGCGATATTGTGCCCAAGCCATTAATGCTAGCTCTAATGTGATGTTTTGAATTAGTTATGGAGGTCTGGACACATCTTTTGAACTTGCAGTGGCAGATTGTGCATCATTAGCGTCTTTGGACATTACTTGTTTATATACTTGCCTTGTGCCTACAGTCATGCCATAATGCTTTAGTTCTGTATATCCGTGTAGTGCAGTTTATTGCTAAATTAACTTATTATTATATTATATATTTTACATTTGCTTATATATCATTTTCATTTCTATTATTTTTCTTATGAATGTTGTCTCACAAGCTTGAAGCAAACATTAAAAGGTTAATAACTTTGCATTTCTTGTTTTCAAGCTCATTCGCACATGAGTGGCATGTTGAATGTTAGTTTTAGATTATCTCCACAAACACACACGATAATCTCAGAGCCAGAGTATGTGAGAATCAGTATCTGGGTCTGCTCACTTGGAGCTGACACGAAAGAAAATGATTTCAGGTTCAGGTTGAGTTCAGTGTTAACTGTACAGCGCCAGTTGGGTTATGCGGTCTAGTTTACAGGCTTACCTCAATTCAGCGTGAAAAGCAAAATCTTATTGCTTTCTGAGTACAAGTGCGACAGTCTTGTTGAAAAGGAGTCAAGCATGCTGGGAGATATGTTACGATAACAGTCCAGTACAGTTTAGGTCCAGATAATAAATGCAATTAAATGTGACAGATTTAAATGACGATTAAGCAATTAATCGAATTTCAGGAGGAGCACGCACGAACAATCGCAGCTGCCCCCAATCTCCTTATTACTGATAACCCCGCGAATCTCTCCTCCTCCACCTTAAATACCGCTCACTCCCTATCCTCGGCT
>JAUMHR010000060.1:1487610-1500557 GCA_032361145.1 Enteromius fasciolatus | reverse complement strand
GAAACGGTGAAAAAACTGTGAAGTCTGTCGATCTGGTAGGATCAAACTATATTTGATTTGATTTAGTTTTTTCAAGTTTTTCAACCTGGACTTTTCCTGGATCAAACATTTTTCTCCTTTTTTCCATTCTTTGTGGACAAAATTTTCACTCTTGAAGAACATTTCTTCACCCTTTTGTTTTTTTATTGTTGAACTGGACATCCAGAACTATGATTTGGCATCTGAAACTGAACTTAACGTTGAGTCTCAAATCAAACTGAAAATGTATCTTGAGAATTTGAAATTTAATTTCAGAAACCTGTAAGCAGATTGTACACTTTATCTGAATTGTTGTCTTTTCTTTTCCAGTTTTGATATCATTTTGATACTGTGGGTATTTCACTACTCATTTTGTTTGTTATAGTTGTGTTTTGGTTATTTTTGACTGAAGTGTGAAAAAGGGAAATAAGCTCATAAATCTACTACATCTTGACTTTAGTATCTTGACCTGTGTAATCAATTGATTGAACTATAATCAAAATAGGTATTACTCTTACACTCCCTGCTTACCTTTTGCTCTAGTGAGTCGATCCTGCCTTCTGATTGCTGGTCCAAGCGATCTCACCTAGTTAGTGTATTAATTGTAACAGCACAACATTCAGTAGTACGCTACATAGGGCAGACAGTTAACACTGTTCCACCAGCAACCCCCGTACTGCAGATCCAAGCAGTCACTACAACCTTAAGCCCTAAATACATAGAACGCCTTGCTGAAAACTTGCCATCAGTGTGAGGAAAAATGTCTGAATTCAGGATAGAGTTTCCACATGCTAGTAAAGATGAACTGAGAGAGGGAGTTCTGAGAAAGTTAAGGAATATTGTTGGACCAAAAGCAGATTGGTCAAAAGTCACTAGTTTAGCTAACACTTCAGAGAAGGTATTGGATCATAAAGGACCTCTAGTTCTTACATGGTTTGATGGTCTTTTCTCAAAGTACAGATCAGCTTTGCCATCCATAGACATCACATGGTCCACTAGAAGCTTGCAAAACAACTAGTTTATCTACTTGGGAAAGAAACTCTGATGTTAAAGCCAGAGTAAAGATTGCAGCAGCATCCTTTAAGGTCAACACAGAGAGTAGACAGAAACGCAGATGTTCTAAGAGGGAGGGCAATTGACATTATTGTGGTAAATCTGGACACTGGATGAAAGAGTGTAGGAAAAGCAAAAAGACATTGAAAGAAAGAAACCAAAATGTTGGAGCAGCTCATTTATCCTCTATGAGTTATGATGTTTCAGTGGAGGATGAAGATGTTACACAAAGTATTGCACAGCAACTACAGGGACAGACTAGGACACACAAAGCAGTGAGGAGCCCAGAGAAGAACTGTAGTGCACCAGGCCTTGGGGGCCAGCAGAGGCTGTTCGTGTCGCGAGACAACGTGATCAGTGGCATCCCTGTTGGTTCAGCAATTCCCCTGGGCATTTCACATAAAAGAACAGTTTCTGATCATGGTCGGCTCGCGTCTTTTTTCTGTGTCTTCTTGGGTGTGCTCGTTACCTGACTTCAAATGATGGCCACGAGTGTTGTCTTCAGTGTCTGGGTATCCAGCATACTGAAGTTGTGTTTGTGGAGGGTGCATGTGCTCATTGCGAGTCCATACCCATGTCAGTTCTGCAATCACGCCTCTCCCTCCTCCAGGGGTCTTCAGATGAGCTGTCAGCTGCTCCCCGAATTGATTTCTCTGCCCCAGGTGACGATCAGGTGTCGATTGCAGCATCAGGGAATGGGCTCTCGTCTGGTGAGGATGAAGATTCAGCTGGGCTGATCCTGCAGGTCCACCAGGTCAAAGAACTTAAAGAAATGCACAAGGGTAGCACCTACCCAGGGTTGATGCAGAAGCTGTGCACGGCGACCGACTACGCTCTGACAGACAGCCCGAAGAGGTGAGTTACTGCAATAAAGGAGATGGGCACAGCTTCTTCTCTTGGAGCAGGGCTGGGTGAAGAATCTTTTGTTAAAGTTTGTATTTGTTCTGCTACAGGTCTAAGGCCCGTGGTACCCACATTTTCAATAAGAAAGCAGTTTCCTTGCCCTCCGGGCCCGGGCGTTGTGAGCAGTCTCTGGCTGTCTCACTGCCGCCCACAGTGCCCCCTATTGCCATCGGCCAAGAAATCATGGGAAGTGGGCGCAATCCCTCCCCACGTGGTTCAGGCCAGTCCATCAGCGGACCAGCGCAGTGGCCCACCTGGACCTGGTTTTCGGAACTCATGCTCCTCATGACAATCGCTCCCTGGTGCATACCTCCTCCTCGTGTCCAGATCTGTGGAACCTCCACAGAATGGGACATGGCAGACTTGAGTGCTCTACCACTGGCGGTGGTAGACACTATTTCTCAGGCCAGGGCCCTCTCTACGAGGCGAGCCTTTGCACTAAAGGAGAGTCTGTTCACTAATTGGTGTTTGAGCTGCTTGAGTCTGTTAAGCTTAAATTCCTGTCCTGACCTCCAAGCATTTTCGGTAAGCGTAGAGTGCCATGTGTTCGGGCCGGCCTACTCTCACGTTGTCTTGAGACCCCGGCCTGGATACATACCCAAGGTTCCCACCACACCTTTCTGTGGTCAGGTGGTGAACCTGCAAGCACTGGCCTCTGAGGAGGCAGATCCAACTTTGGTGTTACTGTGAGAGCCCTTGTACGTGGACCGCACCCGGTGCTTCAGAAGCTCTGAGCAGCTCTTTGTCTGTTATGGAGGTCAGCAAAAAAGGTAAGGCTGTCTCCAAGCAGAGGTTGCCCCACTGGATAGTGGAAGCCATCGCTTTGGCATTACAGGTTGAAGGTGAGCCACAAGGTGTGTGGCCTCCTCCCATGCATTGGCGTACGCACCTCTCTGACTGACATTTGTAGTGCTGCGGGCTGGGTGAAACAGAATACTTTTGCGCGATACTACAGTCTTCGCATGTCGCTGTCTTCCTGTCTGTAACAGAACAGATAGGTAGCACTGGCCAGTGTCTTGCTTGCTGTGCCATTCCCCCTCACACAATGATGTGTAACTATCACCTAAGTAAATCTAGGAAAAGACACAGAATAAGATTTATGTGCCTGTAACTTTTTAACCCTAATAGGGCGAGGAGCCTAATAGGCTTTTTTTTCTTATCAGTGCAAAAGATACTAATATAACTGTTGACTTTGGTCACACAAGTAAGTGTTTTAAACCATTGAAATCTGTTAGGTGCCTGCTTTTTTGAGTTCACTCTCAATAACATCAAAAGTGTGTGTGTTTGCAAAATAAGGAAAATAAAAAGTGTGCGTGATTTTTCTTTGTTCTATCCGTGAACTGTTTTAAAAAAGCCGTCATTAAATTTACTGAAACTCTGCGAAATCATGACACACAGACATGAGACACATATCTATAGAAAGCTTGAAGTGTCTACTTTTGAATGCAGTAAGTGCATGTTGTAACAGAATATTTTTTGATAAAGTTATCAGTCTTCTGATAACTTTTAGTTAACCACACTATGTCTAGATTCTCAATGTGATCTCATTAATTTTAATGTGACCATGCCCACGAGCTACGTTCACTTTGTTAGTACAATCTCCATGAGAGACACGCGAGACATGTGCACGCCCACAACAGCTTGCGTGTTCAGTGCGGAAGATGAGAGAAAACACAGCTTACTTAAGCAAAGACGCATTATAACATAACAGAGGAAAGGAATAACAATTTACCTGAAGAAGCGGCATGCGAGCTGGTCCAGACACGCAACCTTCACTCTCATGAATAAGTGCGGTTTGTTTTTGTATTAGTTTGCGTGTGATAGTGTCAAAACCTGAACACATTTACTGCTTTTGTTATTCACTGAACTATAATACCTGACTGAAAACCTTTTGAATTCGATTTTGGACATTTTGGATATGACTATTATATGCTGTAAACAATAATAAATTGTTTCTCGGATAAAAATATATATATTTACACTAATACAAAGCATGTGCAAAATCATACTTTGTGTATACTACATATACTGATATCAACATGCTTGCATGTGTTTTTGGTGTGTTTGTTTTGTTTTTAAGTGATCAAGTGTCACGCTCAGTCACCAGGCAGACACAGAAAGATAGGTTTCACAGGTGAGTATTTTTATTTAGCAACAGTGCTAAAAAAAATAAGTGCTTGTGAAGATGTGACAGTACCCCCCACTCCACAAGTATCTCCAGATGCTCGCGATTGACTGTGAGGGCAGCCACGGCCTCTGGGTGCGGGGCAGTTTGGATGGGACTTGTGGAACTCCTGGGTAAGAGAAGGATCCAGTATGCTCTCACGATCCACCCAGCATCTTTCATCCGGACCGTACCCATCCCAATCGACTAGGTATTGGAGTCTGCCATTCCTTCTCCGAGAACTGAGGATTTCCTTGACTCGGTAGATGCCGTCCTGGTTCTCGATCTCGGGTGGAGGAGGAGGTTCCGGGTGGTCTGCAGGAGGAGGGAATAGAGGGTTAATGTGGCGTTTTATGAGGGACACGTGAAAGGTTGGTGTGATACGGTACAGAGATGGCAGACAGAGAAGGTAAGTGACATTATTAATTTGCCGAACGATGGGAAATGGACCAATGTATCTTGGACTCAGCTTGCGACATGGTAATCGGAGGTTAATGTCCCGAGTTGACAACCATATCAGCTCTCCAGGTTGGTATACTGGGGTAGAGTTCGATTACTTCCAGGGTGTCCAGATCCTAGAGAAGTGTGAGTAGACTCCAACAGATTCTGACATAGCGGTATGTATTGTTTACCTACAGGGGTCTCAGGTGGAGCTGGTTCGTGCACCAAGGCTTCGTTAATTTGATCCTGTAGTGACCATTGGATCGGGGCCAGGAATACTGAGGGTGGCAGAACTGGTTCGGGTTCTTCGGTGACAGGATCAGGTTGGTACATACGGGAAAGTGCATCTGCCTTAGTGTTTCGAGTTCCAGGTCTGTAGGCGACAATAAAGTTAAAACGAGTAAAAAACAATGCCCACCATGCTTGCCGCGGGTTGAGATGCTTTGCCTCCCTCAGATATTGCAGGTTCTTATGATCTGTTATGACCAGAAAAGGTGTCTTTGCTCCCTCCAGCCAGTGCCGCCAAATGCCAGTTTAATCGCTTGTAGCTCTCTATTTCCCAGATTGTAATTTTGTTCTGTGGGACACAATTTCTTAGAGAAATATGCACAAGGGTGAAGAGTGTTAGTGTTATCATGCCTTTGGGATAGGGCAGCTCCTACGCCTGCGGTCGCAGCATCCACCTCCACAATGAACTGGGATTCAGGATCCGGATGATGGAGAACGGGTGCCGTGCAGAAAGCACAGATGAAATTTGACTGTATCTAGAAATAAAATGGCGATAAAAGTTGGCAAAGCCAAGGAACCGTTGAAGTTCTTTAACGGTGGTGGGGTTTGGCCACTCAGCTACAGCCGACACCTTCTTAGGATCCATCTCGATTACCATTTGTGATATGATGTATCCTAAGAAGTAGACATGGGACAGGTGAAATTCACATTTCTCCCCCTTTAGGTAAAGCTGATGTTCCTGTAGTCATTGGAGGACCTGGCGTGAAATGTGAATTGTGAAATGTGAAATGTGAGAGATTGGATCAGGTGAGTAAATTAAAATGTCATCAATATATACAATTACAAATTGATGAAGCATGTTCCTGAAGATTTTGTTCCTGGAATCCTGGAATACTGCAGGTGAGTTGGCTAGACCATATGGCATAACGCAGTTTTCATAATGGCCACTATAGGTCACAAAAGTGGTCTTCCATTAATCACCCTTCCTCACTCGAATCAATATATAGGGGCTGCGTAAGTCCAATTTACTAAATCTTTTAGCCTGCCTGAGATCCTTGAGTGTAGATAATGGAAGAGGGTAAGCAAACTTTACCGTATATTTGTTCAGAGTATGGTAATCAATGCAGGGGCGTAGTCCACCATCCTTCTTTGCGACAGAGAAAAAAACATGTGGCTGCTGGTGAGGTCGAGGGGCGAATGAAACCTTGTTTTAGTGTCTCTGTGATATATTCCTTCATGGATTTTTGCTCTGGAGAGTGTGGAATATGGAGAGTGGATAAACATGGCCCTTGGGTAATACAGCATCTGGAACGAGGTTGATTGCACAATCCCAAGGGCGATGTGGAGGCAGCTTTGTGGCAGCCAGCTTGCTGAAAACATCCCTGTAATCATCATACTTTGGTGGTATTAGAAACTTCATTACGACTTCAGGACTTTCGATAGAGATTGACATACAAGGGATGCTCCGCTGTGGAAATGATGACAGACAATGGTCATTACAGAAATTACTCCATTTCAGCACCTCACCGGAACTCCAGTGGATCTTTGGATCATGCGTCTCAAGCTATGGTCTACCCAGCAACAAATCCACGGTAGCATCGGGTAGAATTAGGAAGGTGATGGTTTCCTCATGCAGGCAGCCAATGCGTAGTGTCAGCGCTGGTGTGCAATGTGATATAGGACGACTACCAAGGCTTTTCCCTGTATAGTGGTGATACAATACGATGTGGAACTTTTGAATTTGGGGATGTTCAGGGCTTCCAAGCAGTGATCATGAAGTTTCCAGCAGCTCCTGAGTCAACCAGTGCTTATACAGGGAAAAGGTGAGTATTAAAAACAATCAAAGCATCCATCAAAGGTATTGTATTAGACTTGTTCATGATATGCCCCACACTCACCGTAGCTCTTGGAGGACGAACGGAACACTGCAGAAGCCGATGTGCGGGATCACCACAATACAGGCAAAGGCCACTCTGTAGGCGGCGAGTGCGCTCTTGTGAAGTAAGGTGGTATGCATTTGTTTGCATGGGTTCCTCTCTATTAGTTTCTGCAGGTGAGGGATTGTCACAAGCCGTTAAGTGTTGTGCAATGGTGAGTGCTCTCTTTAAGAATGCATCTAATCCCACATTGTCTTCATAAATGGCCATTTGCGACCTGACAGATGGTTTGAGACCCCAGCGAAACACTGCTAAAAGTGAAGATTCGTTCCATCCACTAGATTGAGCCAAGGTACGAAAATGTAGTATGTATTTGTGCATAGGTCTTTTGCCCTGTCGGAGTTGCAGCAGTTCCTCAGGAACAGTGAGCGTAGTGCTAGGTTGGCCAAATACTAAGCAGAATTGCTGAAGGAATTGATCCAAGGATGACAGGAAAACACTCTTCGATGACCATAAGGCTTCTGCCCACTGCAGTGCTCGTCCAGACAACAAGGTGATTGTCAAAGCAATTTTAGTGCGATCGTTGGTGAATAGATGTGGTTGTGCCTCAATATACAGGGAACACTGCAGAAGAAATCCGCTACACGAGACACGATCACCAGAGAATGATGCAGGGTGCGTAACTGGACTGGTAGGAGTTGGTTTTGAGCGTACCTCTTTCAACACTTGTAGGAAAGTCACATATGGGTCTGGGGATTCGGCGCCTTCCTCTGATTCCATCGTGAAGTTCCGTATTCATTTTATGGGCTGAGCTTCTGTCACGCTCAGTCACCAGGCAGACACAGAAAGATAGGTTTCACAGGTGAGTATTTTTATTTAGCAACAGGCTGGTAGTAAACACACAGGAGCGATGCAGGTAAGTAACTCAGGTAAGTCATTCAGGTAAGACAACTCAAAAGCTCCAGTTCAATAAACAAACTGAAGGAAGACAACACAGGTACTTAGCTTGTTGCAAGTGAGTAACTGAGGTAAGTATTAATTAACAAAGCATAGTCCCATAGCGAACTTTTCAACAAAGGGTTTAAGAGCAATTCTCAAGTCTTTTTTGGTGAGGTAGCAAAGTTCATCAAACGAGGCAACTCAGACAGGCAGAGAGGACGGCAGAACAGAGAGCGATCTCACAGAGGGTATTTCAGGTAAGGACCTTGAGCTCAGCCAACGCATGTTGGTCTGAGCTGAGCTTTTAAGATGATTGAGTGATTGAGAACAGGTGCTAGAACTCTGGTGATTGTGATCGGGTAATTAGGTCAAGTTCCGGAGTGACTGGTTGTGGTGTGCTGGTGACTGATCCAGGATTGAGTGCTTATGAAAATGTGACATCAAGAAACATGGTCCACGGATGGATCCTGAACTGCACTGATTCTCTGGTAAAACAAGCTTTCTGAACACTGATGGTGGTTATTTTTTCTTGATTTCATGGAAAGAAGCAGCAAACACTCAAATATCAGGTATTTACAGTGTTCACTTGTTTTCAGGGTTGACAAAGTCTGTTCACATCTCTGTAGTTACATCAGTGAGCTCAATAACATGTATTTGACCTTTATTATGTATATTTTAATGATACTGTATTGTGAATTAAATACAAATCATGTCCCGGAAGATGAAGCATGTCCTGGAAAATTTTGTTCATAAAATCCTGGAATACTGCAGGTGAGTTGGCTAGACCATATGGCATAACACCGTATTCATAATGGCCGCTAGGGGTCACAAAAGTGGTCTTCCATTAATCACCCTTCCTCACTCAAATCAAATTATAGGTGCTGCGTAAGTCCAATTTACTAAATAATTTAGCCTGCCTGAGTTTCTCGAGTGTAGAGGGAATTAATGGAAGAGGGTAAGCAAACTTTACCGTATATTTGTTCAGAGTACAGTAATCAATGCAGGGGCGTAGTCCACCATCCTTCTTTGCGACAAAGAAAAAACTTGAGGCGGCTGGTGAGGTCGAGGGGTGAATGAAACCTTGTTTTAGTGTCTCTGCAATATATTCCTTCATGGCTTTTTGCTCTGGTATGGAGAGTGGATTAACATGGCCCTTGGGTACATATATGAACAACAATGTAACACTGCCTTAGTTAGATGATTGAGATGAGGCAGACGATTTGCACTATGAACAGAGATTTCGAAATAAAGAGAAAAATCTGCTTCAAAGATATCCAAACATCTCCTGGTCTCTTGGAAAATGTTCACAACAGGAGGATAATTACTTCCTTGCTTTTCCTGTGCATGAAAGCTTCATATTTCTTAAGATGGTGTTTCCTCAAGAAGTAGTTTCCAGTGATTAACATCTTTTTCAAATTACTCCCATTCTCACAAATGGAGCAGCACAACATTTTATCCACTAAATGGATACAACTTTATCTGTGTTTACACTTAACATCAGTACACTGTGCACTGGTCTTTCCACTGGTCATATACTCCATGTCACAGGAATCTCCCAATATGTCCTCCTCTGGGCTTATACAAATAACAAATATTTTCCTTGGATATTGTATTTCATAGTGGTCACGCTCCTCATAGCAGACAGAGTGACATTATTTAACAATGGAGCCAGTGACCTCAGCATTCAATAGCGAACTGCATGTGCCATGTGTCAAACAAATTTAGCACACGGAAACTTGACTAAAATATGGTGTAAGGTGGACTTTATTTGGAGCCCTATATTGCATGTTGCATACTTGGACTGTAGAATCACCAGGGAGTTCACCTCAGTCTGAAGTCTAAAGGATCAGGGCTACTTCAAGCATAAGACAGTTTTTGGGAACTCCTTAGAGACAAAACTGAAACATCGTTTCTGTTATCTACATGTACAAATTTAGAGATGGCAAGGTCAGAATGCGCACGCACATATGCAAGCACACACTCATATATTGTTTTCACTAGAATTAAAATAGCAACATTTATAATTTATTAGACCAAAGCCATTAACACATCACTCAACATTTCCAAGGGTCAATAAGAATCCTATTAAAGTTTTGGTGGCACGTAATCTGGTAGCAGTGGCGGTACACATTCATTTCAAAATGATTGAGTGAATGTCCTGAAATGCCTACTTGAAAGAAAGAAAGAAATAAAGAAAGAAATAATAATAAGAAGAAACTCTCACACTTACACACAGCACAAAAAAATTAAAGATGAAAAATGATCAGTAAATGTCTGGCTGCTGCAGTCTGCTTGTTGCCAGGGCAGCAGGTCAACAAAACAAAGTCAAGCTCTGTCCACACCTTACATCTGTGGTTAACATTAAAGATAAAATGTAGGGATCTGTCTGCACTGTTGTCTAATGGGTTTGAAGGGTTGGAGGAAAACAGGAGAAGACAGGTAACCTTTGCCTTAGGAGGATAGAAAGGTGTGGTGAGCAATAATCAGATCTCTGTAATTCTGTATTGCCCCATCAACTGTATTTCTGTGATGGCTGGGTGTTATGGATAAGGGAAAGAGACAGAACTGAATCAAGTGTCACGGAAATCATAGTTCTGTTTTTAATAAAGGTTGGACAAAAAGAAATAAGAGAAAGATGTGGGGGGCAGAAAAAAGGCAGTGAAAGAAAGAAAGAACAATAAAAGTCTATCTCTCTAGTTTGAAAGGGAGGTGCTAGCTGACTGTCAGCAAAAACTATGTATTTTATATGTATAATATTTTTTTTTACATCCTCGTGCCTTACATTGTTTTAAATATGTTACACAAGGTTTGCTTGATATGTTTTAAGCTTGACAAACCACAAATCTTGTCAGTACCAGGTCTAACCATCATTGAACACCTTTAGGATGAATTGACCCCAAATGCAAACCAGCCCCAACATCACAGTCTAAGCTCACTCATTGCTTACATTCTAAATGACAGCAAATCCTTGCAGCCATGTTTCAACATCTAATGGAAGGCCTTCATAGAAAAACAGTAGCTATTTGAAATGAACAACAGAATAGCATGTGTGGATATGGTATCCAGATGTCTTAATAATATTTAAACATAGCACATAGTACCTTCCATTTCTGAAACAGAAAAAAGTCATTTCATTCGTTTTTATGATCTGCACTCTTATACATAATTTCACCTGCACTTTTATGCTCAATTTATTCCCTTCCTTTAAGTACAAATCTATAAAATCCACAGTGTCTGCAGTCTTATGCAACTTATTTAAGGCTTAATAGAGGATTTTGATTTCACTTGATTTAATAATTTTGTCTAAGAAATTGCTAACTAAGAAATAAAAAACTGGAATGAATGGAAATAAAAAAAGACATGAAGCTGAGTTGGCATTTTGCTAATTTTAATGTCCAGCAGGTCAGTTTGTGTGGAAATTTTTAAAGAATGGATTTCAACCATATTAATTCTCCCGAATAAGATTACTGATCCAGTTATAACCATGCCATAATAATACTGTTAATATTTTTATCCCCAGTGGATTTATAATGGAATGATGGATGACACCTGTAACACAGCAGGCCTGAATTATTTCGTTGCTCAATAAGGATTTAACATTTAAACGTCTTAATAGCAAGTGAATAGCTATATGCAGACATTAATTTTATTCTCATGGAAAAATCCCAAATCCAAGGTTTTTATTTAGAACAGGGGCTAGATTAACAAATAATCAGATGTCACCCAAAAAAAATACAATGAGCCAATATTTTATTCACAATAGAACAAAGATAATTTAACAAATGTTTAAACATAAACTTTCAAATTTGATGCCTGCTACAGGTCTCAAAATAGCTCAGATGGGCACATGTTTACCATGGTTTAGCATCTCCTCTTCTTTTCAAAAGTTTGAAGACATCTGGGCATCGAGGTTATACATTTCTGGAGTTTTGGCGTTGGAATTTGGTCCCATTGTTGCCTGATATAGGTTTCCAGCTGCTGAAGAGTGGTCGTCTTTGATGATTCTTTTCATTTAATGAAGCGCCAAAACGTTATACAAAAGATTTTTACTGAAGGCAGGCCAATTCAGCACCAGACTCTTCTACTACAATGCTGTTGTAATAGCTGCAGTATGTGGTTTTGTATTGTATTGTGCTGAAATACACAAGGCCTTCCCTCTAAAACCTTTAAATACCTTTTAGCATTCAAAGTGCCTTCCAAAACATGCAAAATCACATATCGTATGCTCTTATACATCCCAATACCATCAGGGATGCTGGCTTTTAAACTGAATGCTGATAAAATACTGGAAGGTCAGTTATGCTGGTTAGCTCTGAGGATTTGTAATAATAAGAATGTCAAATTTGGACTCGTTTGGCCATTTAACACCTTTTCACTTTGAAACAGTCCATTTTAAATGAGCCTTGCCCCACAACACACAACTGCACTACTGAACCATGTTTACATATGGCTTCCTTTTTGCTTAATAGAGCTTTAATTGGCATCTGTAGATGGCATGGTGGCATTGTGTTTACCAACTGTCATGTTTCTTGTCTGTCTTTCTTGGTCTCCCCTGTCTTTGTATTTTTGGTTTAGTCCAGTCAATTCTTTATTTGGTTTTTCCCTGTGATTATGTTCTGATTAGTTGATTTCGTTCACCTGTGTTTCTCCAGCTGCCCTCACTTTTGTTCCTTAGTTTCTGTGTATTTAAAGCCCTTTGTATTTGAGTTCTAGTTATTCAGTGTTAAAGTAAGTAACGTTATGTGTGTCTCCGTAAGGTTGAGTTTATGTTTCGTCGCTGCCTCGTCAGCCTTTTTGTTTCGTTTAAGTCAGTTCGTGTTTAATAAACGTTGCATTTTGAACTTCCTTGTCCTCTCCTCTCTGCCGGGCTGAGAGGCATCGGCTGCACGCTTCACTAAACGGACCACTCGTGACACCAACAGTGGTTTCTGGAAGTATTCGAGAAAGTATCTTTTGATAATGTTATACACTGTATATGGTGAGATTTGCAAAACCTTTGCAATTTGACATTGACGAACATTGTTTTTAAAGTATTCTACAATCTTTTTATGCAATCTTACTCTTTTACGCACAAAGAGCCTCTGCCCAGCTATACTCCTGATAGACCGCTTTAATGCTGGGATCACACTGTGCAATTTTTTAAAAGTCCTTTAGGAATGTAATTGTCAGGCTGTACGAAAATTATAATTGTAACATCTATGGTTTGTTTTTGTTCTATGTTTCTATGTTTCTATGTCATGGGATTGCTTTGTTTTGATTCCCCATGTGCTCTGTCTCCCCATGTGCTTCCTTGACCTAGTTTTAGTTAATTGTCCATTTCGTTC
>JAUMHR010000060.1:1476267-1487510 GCA_032361145.1 Enteromius fasciolatus | reverse complement strand
CCCAGCTGTGTCCAGTCTTGTAATTAGTGTCTGTGTATAAGTACTGTGTCTTTTGAGTTCAGTCTTGTCGTTCAATGTATGTGTAACCTGTGTATGTGCTTGCTAAGACCTTGTTTATGGATACTGCTCCACGTTTTGTTTTGATTATTAAAAGTCCTTTTTATTTTTATATATCTTTGCCTCCTGCGTTCTCCTTCGCAAGCGCTAACCGTTACAGTGCCACAACAAAGCACAAAAAAAGTGGCACAAAATCACTTTTACTGACTTGTTGAACTGAACTGTTCCCTCCTGGTGGAATACTTGGATAAAAGAGTCTACTAAATGAAAATGCAAATAAAATTAGTTATTCTACAGTATTATATATTTCGCAATTTAGCAAAAATACATGCACACATACATACATATTTTCAAAATATGTACAGTTATTTTCTTTGTATTGTCTTTGGGACAAAAAAAAAAGTTTAGGGGGAGATACTGTATTTGTCATGCCACATTCTGTTTTCTCTACAGAATAGTCACTAGTTACAGGCTTGGACTTGTGTTTGAGCAAGGACTGTGCACATTCTTTTGTTGTGAGCACTGTGAGGACATAATTTTCTTGCGGCTACATAGCATGTCATAGGAGAGCTGGTGCCAAAACTGGCACATATTTTCAAGGTACCCTACACTAGTCACTGAGATGAATGAAAAGGCTAATGGCTTCCTTTCCTCGGAAACAAAGAGGTTTAGAGCATCTTGAAATAAAAAATCAACAAGGTATCTGGGGCTCATCTACTTGACATGGTCTCCATTGACATGAAGAACTGTAGAGGTCGTCTCTAAAGTGCTGATCCAACATCTGGCCTGGATATAGACAGGTTTCAGTTAAGAGTTTAATTCGCCTTGTTTTGGTTACAGTCTAATCATAGACTTCTGGTCTTGCTATTGAATTCATTAAAGTGAACTCAAGCACAGCACTAGATGGCAATATTATAAAGGGTAATTTGAGGATTTTATAAGCTTCATATAACTGTATTGAAAAAAGGTGACATCTTTAGTTATGTACTATTTATAATTTGACATAAAATGCTCAAATGCTTTAACATTTATCAATCAACTGAAATTATGCACCATATATCCTGTTTCAGTAAAATTATGTTTATTTTGTACTTGCTCAATAATCTGTATACACCCAATAATCATTAAAACATTTTTTGGAAACAAGTATTTTTTTTTTCAGAAACCAAAAGAAAACATGGATGACAAAGAACAAAATACAAAAAAAGCCCAGAAAGACGTTTAAAGAAAAAGATGTACAGTACCATAGTACTTAGTTAAAATATAATAAAGTAAATGTTTTTTATTATGTTGAATTTATACCAGTTGTATTTTCAGAGTAAAGGAATGGAAGGGATTGATGCCATATATTGTCAAACTATTGCCACCTCCTCTTCCTCATCATCTTCATCTTCATAGTAGCGATTCCTTTTGATCATCTCCTCTACAGTCAGGGACTCCTCAGCCTCCTCACCATCCCAGAAGCCCACATCCTGGGATTTCCTATGGGCTTTTTCTTCCGCGGTTGGAAAGGAGGATGTATCTTGGGAAGGCTGGAATTCAGGAGTAGTGCTTAAGCATTTCATCATTTTTTCCTCATGTTCTAGCTCAGTCTTCTTTTTTGTTAGTTGAGTCTGAGACTTTTTATTTGTTTGCTGTAGCTCAGCTTCCTTTTTTGTTTGCTTTGGCTCAGACTCCTTTTTTGTTTGTTGTGTCTGTTTGAGAATAGAGGAGGGCATCTTTTCTGTTCTGTCAAGTTTGGCAGGACTCTCAACATTCTCTTTGGATTGGCTTTCACTGTCCTTTGTCTTTTCATCTAATATTCTTGCCTCTTCTTCCACTTCAGTTTTGTCTGTTTTCACTTTTGACTGTGAACGAAGCTCCTCAAGTGAGCCTCGTCTAACCAAAGCAACCTTGTGAGACAATTGTGGCTCTTGTTTTGTGGCATTAGATGATGCCAAGCTTGGTGCCACAGAAAAGGGACGACTTCGCTCTTTTAGTGAAGAACTACGTCTAAGATTTTTCAGTTCTGCTCTTTCATGGCTCTGCTGACCAGGTGGAGCATCCTCCTCTGGAGGCCACTTTGCTCTGAAACGCTTGGATGAACCCTTTCCAACTTCAGTGCCTAAACTGGAGACTTTGATGCTTCCGTCACTGTCTGCAGGAGGTGGCCATGCAACTCTCAGTTTTCTTGTGTCCACAGAAGAGGTTTGTGGGGTTTCCATGGAGCTGATTTGACTTTTTGTCTGTAGAGCTGCAGTGAGGTCTGTGAATTTGACCGGTTTTGACTCCTCCACTTTAGGGTTCTGTTCTGTAGGCTTCGTTAACACAGAGTCTACCACAAATGGCTTTGAGTTTTTCTCAGGTTCCTCCTCGTTTGTTCGTGGTGTCCACATTTCCTTGTGTGGTCGATGGCCAAAGCCCTCATCATAGTTGCCCTTAGACTTGAATAGCTGGCTGAAGTGAGGTTTACAGTAGATTTCACCATGTAGGGAAGCAAAAGTCACCAAACTGAAATAAATGGGACATGAAAAAGACATATTACTTTCATATGAAGCGTATCTAAAATCTGACCTGCTGTTAAAATGTGCTAATATTGACTAATTATTTGAATACATAGACTGAGGCTGTCATTATAATAAATGATAAAACTAGTCTATTAACATTGTTTACACATTAATTGAGTTAATTTCTATTATTTAACATTCAAATGTTGTATTCATAATATTGTATAAAAGCAAATACAACATCACAGAACATAAACGTAACAGTAGCAACGACAAAAGCTTTTAAAGTTTTAAGTTTTAAAACACCTTTATACAAACAAGCCTTTGTACCTCCCATAGACCCCAGTATTTTTTCATATACAGATACAAAATTACTTTTTGTGCTAAACTGACAACTGACAAAAAATTACTTTAATTCTGATATAATACTAATAATTTTGTTATGAGTAATAAACAGAAAAAAAAATCAGGATGCTGTATTTTAAAAAAAAATTTGTAAAATACAAATAACCTTTACAGATCTTTATTGGAAAGGGTTTGAACAATGTTTTATATGCTTGTTCAATGAATTATAAACAATTACAACACATGCACATGCAGAACAATCCTGAAGACACGTATTGTTTACAAGCACCAAGCAATTGAAATTAGTTACAATAACTTAGAGCCGTAAATAGACCTTTATATTTTGACTCTGTAGGAAAAAAAGGTAACCTCTGTAAACTGGTGAGTCCTGATATAGGGAGACTGAAGGACAGCTAATTGTCCTTCAAGTGACAAACCACACTCAAAAAAAGATTTTAGTTGTTTGCTCAGTTGTCATTTGCACATTGCATTTTATTATGTTAAATGAAATCACATTTGTAGAATATTAAGTTAACTTAAACCATTTGTGTTGGGCCTGTACAAATCATTTACATTGCACTGATATGTTTATGTTGATTTTTGATGTTACCATCATGGTGAAGTGTAGACCTTGTTGTTACGCTATGGCTACATGAGTTGTGTGCTAATTTGCTAATGTCAGTGATTACAAGATTTTTTCTTGATTTTCTTGAAGTATTAAAATGTCTGTTATGTTCTCATATGATAAAAAAATTAATTAAACAAGTATGATACTTACACAGTCTATATGGTCAGCGCTTCTACCTTCACAGTCAAACAATTGTTTTTGTGTGTGTGTGACAGCTACTGACAATCTAAGCACAAGCTCCACTCTCCACCACCATGGTAATCAAATAAATTCAAACAATTCAAACATAATTTCATATTGTATAAACTCTTTTAAATGTCCAAAATAACTAAACATTAAAAGCTTAAACCCTACCAGGCCTTTCCATGTTCATAAAAAATGCAGAAAACTCAACGAAACTCTGCACAAAGGAACCAGTCTGTACAGCAACAGCAATGGTTGGATCAACAAGAGTGAATTATGTTCAGGGTACATTCACAGAACATGTAAAATGAAATTGGTTTGATCTCATTGTATTAGCATGAATTTTTGTCATAATTTTATTAAGTTAGATCAACAAGCTATTCTTTTGCGTGCATGTGACCTCCCAGAACAGTCTAGGAGCTTGCAAATGCCTTGTTGGAAGAGTGGAGTCAAACCACAAAGCAAAAGCTGCCAAATATGGCGCATCTGTTTGTCAAGTGTCTTATTTCATCTGTTTATGTTTACTGATGAAAGTGAAACTGATCAACGTAAATATGTGAATAAAAGCTTAAAGTGGTACTTCCATAGACTGGCAATAGAGAGACAAAATGAACAAAATGGTTACATATATTAGATAAACATTCCACTAACTATTAGTAACTATGTTACTAAGTGTCAACTATGTCAGAGCTCGCATGCGATAATTTTGGTTATCGGAGGAAATCGTCTCTTTTTGTATGGTTGGGGCTTGTATGGTGTGTGAAATTGTGAAATTACGAGATGAGCAGAGTGTCTTTCGAGCACTTCCTGACCTCACAATCATTTCTAAACATGTAAAAAACTTCAGGGGACAGGCAGACTGAAAGCATGACGTGTGTGCTGTTGAACGAGCCGATTTGTTGAGCAAACTAGAAATAAAAAAGAAAACCACAAAAGAAAGATGAACATGGCAGCGCCACTGAGAATTTGGACTGTCGAGAAAGAGGACAAACTCGCTGAACTCCGGCAAAAACAGCGAGCACTGTATGAAACATATTGGTTGATCCTGAAACAGCATTGTAATTAACCAATTATGGTTAGTTGAATAAGTTGACAAATATTGTGAAAAGTCAGTTGGATCCATGAGCAATGATTTATTCCACAACGTAAACAGGCACAGGGTATATTCTACAGCAAACAGAGTTATCAGAGACAGTCCAGCAGATTTGTCAGAAAGCAGGCTTACTTCAATAAGACAGGCAGCAGTAATCACAAACGGAGTACACAGTCCAGGGTTATACACAGATAATCCAACACAAAAGGAAAGGCTCAGAAATAACACCATCGGGGAAGTCCGGCCCTTAAATAGCGGAGAAAACGTTGAACATTTGGATCATCCGAGGTACGTAGGACAATAGGGTCTGGGTAGGAACTAAAACTCCGGCGAAGCTTGAGCAGGGGAATAAGACAGCAAGCCTTGGAAAATCTATCTATTATAGACAGGATGGTGGTGTTCTGGTGGGATGGAGGTTGGTCGGTAACAAAGTCAATAGCAATGTGGGACCATGGTCTTTGTGGAATGGGTAGTGGTTGAAGCAGACCTGCTGGGCATAGATGCGATGACTTGGAAACATTGTGAACATTGTGGCTCATTGATCTCGGCCAGGATGTCCCACAGAACCGGAGCCACAATGCGGGTGGGAGGGATGATGGGAGAGGGTAGCGCATCTGGAAGGGAGATGTCAAATTGACGTAACAAAGCGTCAGCTTTGGTATTCTTGGAGCCGGTCCTGTATGTGATCTTAAAGTCGAATCACGCAAAGAAAAAAGACCATCTTGCCTGGCGTGAGTTGAAACGTTTAGCAGTTCTCAGATATTCCAGATGAACCTCCTGTAGAATTGGCAAAGCCAAGAAATAGTTGTAAGTCTTTAATGGTTTGTGGCTGAGGCCATTCCACAACGGCGGCGACCTTGTTATTGTTCATGGTGACCCCCTCTGCGCTGATGATATATCCGAGGAAAGAGATGGTGGAGAGATCGAACTCGCATTTAGGGAGCTTAAGGACTGCCGTGACATGCTGGATGGGGTCCTGGAGGCACTCAGAATAGATAAGGATGTCATCAATGTAAACAATTAGGAATCGGTTTAGCATGTCTCTGAAGATGTTGTTCACCAGGGCCTGGAAGACAGAGGGAATGTTGCATAATTCAAAGGGCATCACAAGATATTTGTAGTGCCCTGACATGGTAGAGAAGACAGTTTTCCACTCATCACCAGCTCTAATGTGCACCAAGTTGTAGGCACAACGTAAATCAAGCTTCGTAAAGAGGCGGGCGGAGCACAGCTGTTCCAAAGCGGTGGGGACGCGTGGCAGCGGGTAACGGTATTTGATGGTGATTTCGTTTAGAGCTCGATAAAGATCCATGTTTCTTTTTAACAAAGAAGAAGCCTGCTGAAACGGGTGACATGGAGGGATGGATAAACCCCTTGGCGAGCTACTCCTCGATGTATTGCTGCATGCATAGATTCTCAGGTTGTGATAGAGGATAGACCCGACGTCTGGGAGGGATGGTGCCAGGCAGTAAGTCGATGGCGCAGTCCGTGTCTCGGTGTTGTGGTAGCTGAGTGGCCTTGATCTTGCTGAAGGCGATGTGCAGATCGTGATAGTCTTGGGCTAACTCCTCTAATGACTGGAGCTCCAGTGAGTTCTTGGAGGAGGAGTTGCTGGTGGTGGGTGTATGTCTCAGTGATGCGTGCAGGCTGGTGACCATTGTGTGATGGTGAGCTCCCTCCAGGAAACCGAGAATCAACGGGTGGCAGGAGAGTGAATAACATGTAACCGCAGAGTCTCTGTGAGCTGTGGACCATGGGAGGTGATGATGAGTGTCAGATCTTTGGTGAGATAACACCATCGGGGTCAGTTAAGACTTCGCACTGAACCGCTAGAAGTCCGGCCCTTAAATAGCGGAGAAAATGCCGACACATTTGGCGCGAATCAGCTGAGGTACATGGGATAATAGGGTCAGGATAGGAACTAAAACTCTGGCAAAGGTTCCCACAACTGCTGGTCGGAGAGAGCCACAGAAGTGCTGTCTATGACAAATACTTACAAGTTGACAGTCAGTATGTTGTGGACCCATCAAAATAAAGTGCTAGAAGATATTAAGAAGACAGTCTACTAATACTAATGTATGGAAGCCTGTTTCCACCACTGAATAAAACAAAAAAAAAAATGGTTATTGTGACTTTTTTATTTTTTATCAGAATTGTGAGTTATGAAGACTAATTTTGAGCGGAAAAAAGACTAATATGTTCTCAGAAGTGCATGTTTATATCTCACAATTCTGACTTTATTACTCGCAATTCTGACTTTATATCTCGCCACTATCAGAATTGTGAGTTTGTGTCACGCAATTCTGAAAAAGAATTCTGAGATAAAAAGTCACAATAACCTTTTTTAATTTTTGTTCAGTGGCAGAAACGGGCTTCCACACGAATGACTGCGAGTTGACATGCAGTTGCAGAGTTACTTACTGTTAGTATAATGTCTAAAGTGGACTAGAAATAAAGTGTTACCAACAAAACTCCTATGGGTTTGGGGGTGAATAAACAATGACAGAATATTTTTTGGGAGAACTCTTCTTTAAGTTGTACTGACACCACAGAAAGATCATAGTAAAAACAAAAAACAGACCTGAGTTTGGTAGTACAAACGATACAGCGGAAGCAAATCTTGTGGTAAATCTGCTGATTGGCAACAAGTTTCTCCAATGGGTAAACAGTCTTTTGGCAGGACACACATTTTTCAGGGACAGGCAGATGAAATTTCTGTTCAGTAAAACACAAGAGTTATAACTATCTTTCGGCAATTAAACTTAATATTTAGTGTGGATTTTAGACTTTTATGGTATAAATCTCTTATTCCATACTAGTAGTTAACAGACTGTAACAATTTTATTTATTGTTTATATTCTGTTCTCTAACTGTATTGTTTTTTAAATTTGACTTTTACACTTAGGTCTGGAAGTATTGAGACACTGAAGTGTTTATGCTTTTGCCTTTATTTATACACCATAAATTGATTTGAAATAAAATAATCCAGATGTGTTTGAAGAGCAGTCTTTCAGATTTTTGGTTCCAGAAAAAGTATGACCTTTACCATTTGAGTCCCTGGACCACAAAACCAGTCATAAAGACCCATTCACACTAAGCATGATAACTATAAAGATAACAATAACAATAACTATATTTGCACCCACACCTACGAACAACATCGTCTGTTTATTCTAAGCTCAAGCGCATGTACCACTTTAAATTCTCAAGCGTGTAATATTGATTCTGATTGGTTGTTGATGATTCTATCATTCATCAGCTGGAAAAAATTATTTTGAAAATGATTCCAAGGATATTTCCTCTCTGTGCCTTTATGGTTATAGCTGTGGTGTGGATGCTGCTATTCCCTAACGGTGAGAACGATTTTTGTCTTTATCATTATTACAATCGTGCTTGGTATGAACAGGGCTTAAATGTCTATTTTTCAAAGTATTATATCATATTACAATGCATATTATTAATCAAAAATATTATTGAATCATATTTACAGTGTGAAATGTACAAATCTTCATGGAACATGATTTTTACTTAATGTCCTAATTATTTTTGGCATAAAAGAAAAATCAATCATTTCAACACATGCAATGCATTTTTACCTATTGCCACAAATATACCTCCAGCAACTTAAGACTGATTTTGTGGTGCAGGGTCACATTTAGGAGACTTTAAGAATATACTCATTGCTCACATTCAGCCAAATGGTAAAAAACTGATAGGGTACAGCTTCAGACTGTAGATAGATAATGATCCTAAACATACTGCAAATGCAACCCAAGAATTTATGAAGGCAAATAAACGGAATATTCTTCAATGGCCAAGTCAGTCTCCTGATCTCAATCAAAAAGCATGGTTTCCAGTCACTGAAGACAGGACTGGAGGCAGAAAGACCTATAAACAAGCAGCATTTCAATGTGACTGCAGTAAAGATCTGGCAAAGCACCTCCAGTGGAGGAAATTCAGTGATGTTCATGATCACAGAATGCAGGCAGTCCATTAACTTCAAAGGATTTTCTTCCAAGGATTAACATTATGCTTATATTTACAATTATATCACTCTGTGTAAATACTACTGAGCCCCTGAGATCATTTGCTTAAAACAGCTGTAACTTCTGAATTGCAAATATCATATTTTTGTGAAAACCTTTAAAATAAAGCTAAAAGCACTTCAATCTTGATTATTTTGTTTGAAATCCATTGTAGTGGTGTATAAAAGCAAAAGCACAAAAACTCAGTCAGTGACCAAATACAGGCAGAAGTAACCTTTTGGGTTTGAGAGATATAGAATGAGTTTGTAGGCCACAGACCCTGGCCACTTTAGGAGGCTCCTTGTTCTCAGATACAGTAGTTGCCCCACTAAAACTCGATGTGTGTACATGCTCTCCTAAAGGAAACACAAATAAATGACAGATCACTACATACTCTACACACTAAAGTATACTGTATCTTTGGCCTAGCATTTTCTTTATATTTTTTTCCTAGTAATTTTCCTTAATGACAAAATCTATCACACAATCAATAACAAAACCTCTTGATTCATAAAAGTAAGCATCATATATGGCAAGACTATGGCGATTCTAGAGGGAGGGCTGACATATCAGTACTAGACAGCAATATCAAGAGACAATGATTCATTTTTTATACATTTCTTATAAAATCAGCTCATAGTTTTCAGTATAGAATTGTAATAATAAAACAATGGACTCACCATTAATTTTTGTAGAGTTTGACTCAGTGAATGTGTTCTGTATCAAATCATAGACAAAGAAGGAACAAACAATAAAGTAAACTGTGTAAATGGAGTCGGGTAATTAGTTAAGTTAAACAATTTAATATTTTGATAAACATATATTATACATGAAATATTCTCCTGTGAATTGTGTCTAAAGAGTGTAAATAATATTAAATTCAGTCCTAATACAAATAGATTTCTGTCTGTTTAGTTTATTTAGACTTGATAGGAAATAAAAATGTACCACTATCTGTCCATCACCAGCAGGTGGCGAAATCTCCTTATGATCCTTGGAAAGAACACTTTTCTCTGTTTGTGATTGGTTTGTCTGAAACAAATTACAATCACTTCAGATCAGCATACTTTAAAAAGAATCCAATAATGTATAAATAAATCAATATAATGCATGTGTTACATGTGTCTTACCACACATTTTCTCACCCAAAGGGATTTACAGTACGGACACACTTTTTAAAAAATGTATATGTCCTTGATTTTTGGAAGTTTATTATTATTATTATCTTGTCTTGTGTTGTGTCTTCTCTAGTCCCTACTTTTTGTTTCCTCGTTACAACATCCTCTCGTTAGCCTTGTTAAGTTTATTTACTTTATTGTGTATTGTCTTCACCTGTTCCTCGTGTGCCTTCCTCCCTATTTATAGTGCCCTTTGCCCTATTGTCTTTGCTGGTTAGTTCTGTCATTCACATGTCTGTCATGATCACTGCGTCTGTGTTCTTGCCGTTATCATCCCATTGTCCTTTTCTCTTTCTCTTTGTCTGTGGATATGGCTGAGTGTGTTTTCTTGTGTCCTTGTCCTGTTTTGTCCTTTGAAGTTTCATGTTCTTGTCTTTCTTTTAGTCTGTATTTGCTTTTTATTTGTAGTGCTCCTAGTCTTGATCTCTTGTTTAGCATTTTACGTATTTAGTTGATTACGTTGATTTAATTCATGAGTAATGTTATTTTACTCTTCTTTTTACTAACTTATTCCCCTGCCTGCTTTTTGTGTATCTCTGTTCCCGTGTGTCCTGTCCTGGCTTTTGTATTAGAGTTCCTGTCCGGGCCTGTTCCCTGCCACTGGTTCTCCTTGCCTGGCACTTGGTCCATTTCAGTGTTGGTGGACTACAAGTATATGGGTCTAGCTCAATCATGTATTGTCTTGTTATTGTCTGCCTGAGATCGTTCCAGTCGCCCTCCATTGTCATGTTTGTTTACTCATGTTATCACCTGTGCAATTCACTACCCTCTTGTATCAGTCTGTTTTGTTAATAAACCCTCTCTGTACTCAACCTGCGAATGGGTCCTCCTTTCTGATTCCTGACAGAAGATGCATCTGTGAAACTCTGCAGTTACATCATTCCTATCATGCAGTTCCTTTTTCATTAAACTTTTTCATGGTATTTGAAACCTCATGAAAATACTTAGCATAGTAATGTACATGACAGTGTTAATCTATTTGATTTTAGAGAAACAGATATGTTAGGCTTCTGCTGCTACTGCTGATTATTGCTGCTGCTAAAAAAAAATACAAAGACTTGCTAAGTTGCATTGGTGTCCTTGTAGCATCAACACCATGATGCAGTGCCTCATACCCATCTAAGGGAACCTGGTTAAGGCACTTTAATGGCGCTTTTCCACTGCATGGTACAGTACGGTTCAGTACAGCTCACTTTTGGGGGGTTTTCCACTGGGAACAGTACCTGGTACCTGGTCCTTTTTTTAGTA
>JAUMHR010000060.1:1408697-1424887 GCA_032361145.1 Enteromius fasciolatus | reverse complement strand
GCGGCAGTTTTTGTTCTAAGACTTATTGTGAATAAAAGACTTTCGTTTATTAACCGTTTTGTGTTTCCTTGGACTGCACACCTGTCAGCCCCGACAACAATATGTTTACAATGATGTATTTTCAATATTTATACACTGAAACTCTAAACATTTTTTAAAAATCATTCGAATTATAGTTCGAAAGAAATTTATTGAAAATGAGTCATTATATCAAACAATATTTAATATTTTTTATATACAATATTTTATTATAATATAATATATTATATTGTTTTTATCAGGACAGGGAACAAGAACATTTGACTTTATTATTTTAACATTATAAAAGCAGTCCTTTGTGCTACTTGATACTGCAAAATGGTATTTGGCATCATAATATTCAAATTTATCATTCTAATAATAAACATGTCTTGTAAAGCAAATAGTTTTACTGTTTACTGCACTTTGTTTTTCACTTTGACAGTTATGAATCTGATTCACTGAAAATAGCATACTTCCACTTTGCAAAAAAAGGTGGTAACATTTTTTAATCCACGTCTTGGTGTTTTTAACATCTTTAGGCTTTCTTAATTGTGCCAAAGCACAATACACAAGTCACAAATACCCATTCATGTTTTTATGATACATAAAATCACTAAATGTGCAGACACTTACAAAATACTCTAAAGCTGCTTTTACATAATATGTATTTGTTAAAAGCTCGGTATTAATGAATTAAAAAATGTATGACTGGGAAAAAATAATTGTAGAGAAAGCTAAAGCAGGCAGAAACGCAACACTCATAACAGGGAGTGATCACCATTTTGCATATTTTATTCTTCTAAATTACAGATAATTTCATGTTGAGCTCAACCCCTCCACATCTGTTATTCTTCTGCTCCATTTGCATGCTAATTCTTATTTCATCCTTTACACTTGCTCTCTTGCTCTTTTTCTTTTTCTCTCATCCCTCATTACTCAAAAGAGTGCTCAAAGCTTTTGCCCTCTGACCTCAGGCAGGTTCAGATGGAGGTCAGGCTCAGGGAAGTGTGTGTGTGTGTATATGTTCTCTCTCACTCGGCTGATGCTGCCATGGCAACAGAGTTAGTCATAACGGAGACTGGGAAGTTTTGTTGAATGTAACACTCCCAAATATAATTGAGTTTTGCTCCTCTCCCCTCCCCTGTTCCTCTCCCATTGCCTTCCTTTATTACTCAGACAGCCAGGAAAATTAAAAACACACATTAGTGATCACTTGACGAGAAATTCTTAGAATAAATTTCATGAGGAAAGTTTATGTTGATAATACGAGAGAGAGACCAGAGAGAGAGAAGTGTCAAAACTGTACCTACTCTCAGCCTTTCTCTTTCAACCAATAAGGTGAAATAAAAATATTTGATGTACGAAGATATGAATTTATAAAAAATATTCATGACATGAAAATATTAAATGTATTTAAAGTAATATTCTGTCAAGCATTATAAATAATGTTTATTAATGTCATTAAAGGTATTACAGTGTTATAAAATGTAATGAATGTTTGTGCAGGGCATATAAAAGATAAAAGATCAATCGTGTTATTAACATTTTCTCAATATAACTTATTCTGACTGCAAGCAATACCGTGCTTTTTATGAAATGCCCCCCCCCCCCCAAAAAAAACTTGGTTCAAGATGTTAAAATTAACATTGATTACATCACTTCTGGAATGTTTTTTTATTTATTTTGATTTTTTCTGTCTGATTGTTGGAGACTGGAGGGCTGTAGCTCAGTTCCACTGCTATGCTGCAAGCTTCTCACAGCAGTTGAGTTAGTGAGTGAGTAACCGTCCTCTCAATCCGCTTGCAGTGATTTGTGGCTGCTGTTGAGAATTGTTTTGGCTTTTAACATTGATTTATTGACCTCCTAAGCCAAGGAGCCTATTAATAAATCTGCAATTATTAAATTGAGGAAGAAAGTGGAGGCATTTATATAAGATGCAGGGAAATGTGAATAATCACAGGATTATATAGAATAAGGTGAATGCGAATTTATGTCAAATAGTTATACACTATAGTTTATACACTTAAAAACAAACAAATATTACTGTCAAAATTGAAAGCAAATAAAACTAAAAGAAATAATAGGATTTAACTATAACTATAAAAACAAGAGGTTACACATTAGACATTTCCTTAATGTCAAGGGTGCAATTAAAATGTATGATGTAATCAAAGTTAATTACATATTTTCTTCTTTTCTTTTCTTTCGCATTAGTGCTGCGCACTCCATTCAGTGGCTGGCGGTAATGGACCATGAAGCTAGTTTGACGACCCATAATCAAACCTAAGAAGAAGAAGCTCCCAGTATGCACCGCGGCCCTGTGGCTCTTTTGTTGCCGGAAGCGCTTTTGATACAATGCAGTCACATCCCGATGTTGAGAGGTAAAACACAATTACGTGATAAAATAAAATATTACGAACGTAGGTGATTGAAATGTCTTTACTGGTTGGATTGTCTCTCACTGTAGTGAAGCATGTATCGCAAAGTTTAATTAATAATGGGGACAAATGGCATGGTAAAACCAATTCCTTGATGTTTTTCGTGGAAGAACAATAAACCCATAAAGCAACGTTCAAACCGTACTTGAATAAAACGACAGTAATACTGCGACGCGTAAAAGGCGGTAATGCGGTGCTTACCCAAGATCGCCTGCCCTTAAAATGTCTTTTTTTTAACTGTAAGATTTGGAATGCCTTTTTTTTTTTATGTTTGATCCAAAGTATAGCAAAACAGTATTTCTTAATATTTGTAATATTTAAAATAAATTTCTGTTTGAATATGCTTTAAAATTTAATTTGTTGCTGTGAATTATGATTTTTTATAGCATCACTACTCCAGTCACATGTTCCTTCGGTAATCATTTCAATATTCTTATTTGCTGCTGAAAAACATTTATTATTATTATAATATAGTTTATTTCAGGATTCTTTGATAAATGGAAATTTCAGAAGAACAGTATTTATTTGAAATAGAAATAATTTGAAACATTATAAATGTCTTACATTGACATTTTAAATGACAATGACATTTTAAAATATTGGAAAGAAAATTTTATTTCACTATTTTATATATTAATATTAAATATTTCATCATTTTTATTATTTCATATTATGACTTTTGCTGTATTTCGGATGAAATATATGCAAGTTTGGTGAGCAGAAGAGAATGATTAAAACAAAACAAAACAAAACAAAACATGACTTCAAAAACATTTAATTATAGTGTATATTTTGAAGTAGTTCCCTTTCCCATAATATAATTGCATTTAAAGTAATAGTTCATCCAAAAATGAAAATTACCCCATCATTTTCTCACCTCCAAGCGATAGGTGTGTATAATTTCCCTCTTTCAGACGAACAAAGTTTTTTAAAAATAAATCCTGGCTCTTTCAAGCTTGGTAATGCTGGTCATTATTTTGAAGCTCCATAAACCATATATATCTGTCGTAAAGCTAACCTACATGCCTCCAGGGGGTTAACACGACTTCTGAAGCAGATTGATGGGTTTATGTAAGAATATATTTTGTGTTGTTTTTTTTTTTATTATTATAACACAAAGAATCATCATGCGCTGAGTCTGAGGTCAGCCAAGGTGGTAGGTAAAAGTGGAGGTGAGTGAATTATTTAGTGAATTTAAATTTTTGGGGGAACTGTTTTAAGGTGTACTTTAAGAAATTTCCCATCTAAGTATTTGTAGCAAGCATACGGATATGATTTTATTAAAACAAACAAATGCATTTTTGCAGTAGCCATGCCACCAGTATGTTTAAGTTAATTAATTTATGAAAACTCTGTTTCAATTGTAGGTTGAAAAATGGAGATGTGTCTCCGGGAGACCATTTACTAGTGAAAGATCTCACCGGTCTGCCTGACCCTGCTGCTGACCAACTGTTTAATGGCTCTACAGCCGCTTCACGCTTCCTTCAGGCTGAACTGGAACTGAACGCATTGTTACGGGCACTGTCGTTTGGGAAACCAGTGCGATATACATACAATCCACTCGAATATGCCTGGGACACACATCAATGTTATGTGGAGAAATACTGTCAGGAAGGCCAGAGCGTTCTCTTTCTAGGGATGAACCCAGGGCCTTTTGGCATGGCACAAACAGGGGTCAGAGGATTTTCTTTCTTTCTTATGTTTTATCAGACCTTAAATTGGCACACATTTACTTCAGATGTAAATTAAATATGTAAATTCATGTTTAAATTAATAAATGTAATTGTTTTTATGCTTAAAAGTAGAAATATCTGCCCAACTTATTTTATTAAACATATTAAAACTTTATTTCTTTTTAAATGTAGTTGATATTTTGAACCCATTGGCAGATATTTATTATTGTTTTAATCAAAGATTCACTTCAATTACTCGAAATAAAGTAAAAGTAACATAAATTAACCTTTAAAAAACAAATTACCACTATTTTTAGTATTTGCAGAAAAAGGACAACAGAAAAGAAACCGAACAAACTGAGACAGAAAAACAAGAAACTGACCTGCAAAGCTAAAGTACTGTTAAAGTACTGTCTTGTGTGGAGCAACCACAGCAATCTTACTGGAGTATTACAATTAATGGCATAATAATTGCTTGCAAATGTAAACTGATTTCCTGCTGACACACTCCAGCAAAAGATAGAAATAACTGACTTAAAACTATTTTTAGTCAGTTATTTCTATCTTTTGCTGGAGTGAGTCAGCAGGAAATACCAGATTACATTTCCAAGCATTTATTTGCCATTAATTCATTTCTAATTTTATGAAATGTCACAATGTAAGAATACAAGTATACATTTTAAAATATGGCTTTTAAGTTGAAGGAATCTGGGTTTGAATCTCGAGCTTTACTTTTGATCTTAAAACGAATGTTGCCATGTTTAAAGTTGCAGACAGTAAATTATTCCTCCTGATTTTTTTTTTTTTTTTTTTTGCAGTCTACAGCAACATATAGATAGAAAGTCCTAGCAAGTTAATTGTAAATTGTATAAAAACATTTTAAAAAGCACACAAGTCGCTTATTATTAGAATCAGCATTTGTGAGTTCTACCTCTACCAACTTGTTAAAGATTCTTGCACAGTTCATATGAGATTTCATAATTTTTACCGGTTAAATATAGTGATGGATAATTAACAAAAAAAACAAATGCATCTCTTGGTTTCTCACTAACCAGGTACCGTTTGGCGAGGTGAAGTCAGTTCGCAATTGGCTGAAGATCACTGGAGCAGTGGGCCATCCAGCAGAGGAGCATCCTAAGCGACGAATCAAAGGCCTCGATTGCACTCAGAGTGAAGTGAGCGGAGCCCGTTTCTGGGGCTTTTTCCAAGAGCTCTGCGGTAAACCACAAAACTTTTTCCGCCACTGTTTTGTGCACAACTTGTGCCCTCTCATCTTCATGAGTGAGTCTGGCAAGAACCTAACCCCACCTGAGCTCCCGGCAGCGGAGCGTGATGCCCTTTTGTCCTGCTGTGACAGTGCTCTGTGTCAGGTAGTCACTGCACTGGGAGTCTCGATGGTAGTCGGAGTGGGCAAGCTAGCTGAGCAACGCGCTCGACGGGCTCTCACAGAAGCAGGCATCGCTGTGAGAGTGGAGGGGATCATGCATCCATCCCCCAGAAACCCACTGGCTAATAAAGGATGGGCTAACATTGTCAGAGACAAACTAGATAATCTGGGGGTGTTACATTTGCTTACCAGTTCCAGCTGATGATGACAGCTACTACTTTTTCATTTTAAAATTGACTTTTAAAATACTTTTGAAGCTTAATGTTGACATTATCAGTGACTTAATGAGACTTGTGGAAGAAAAAATTCATGTTAACAGACATCATGATGTTAACTTTATCACATATTTATTATTTTTTTTATTTATTTTGATGTGTATCATTTATCTGTGTATGTCTGTATATATATATAGATGGGCATTTTTATTAAGATATAAGGGTACATGAACATGTGTTAATTTAGTTGGGTTTTGTTTAGTCTCATCTTCTTTTTTTACCATGTATGTGGTTTTTATATACAGATTGGATTTTTGTCTGTATTTTTTTATTTTTCATTTATGGAACTAGGGAAAAAAAACTACTGTATATATTACTGTATATTAGCCTTTGATTATAACACACTAACTTACCCACATTGAGTTCAATCTCACTTTTGCCCTTGAGTGGTGTAATTTTTTTGTTTAACCCAAATGTTCAGACGAATGTATAGGTGATGGAATTAAATATCTTTATATCTCATGTTTAGCACCATCATTTAATTTTGTGTTCATCCGTTAACCAAAGTGTTTTGTATTTCAAAAGAAACTGAGAAGAAGCTTCTTTCTTTTTGCATGAGAAATACTTGCTTTAATGGCTATGTTGTTATCGGTTTCAAACATTCATATTCATATTTATGGAGTATTTGATTCTTTTCTTGAGTACCCCTAAGCAACCCTAATTTAGTTCATATGAAGTATGCTTCAAAGCCATTAACATATTTACTGACATATCACTCGAGACTTAAAAAATATAATTAAAATTTATTTAGAGTCCTACATGAGCACAATGCACATTTGGGTTTTGAGCATTTAAAATGTGTACATTTTGTTGCCTTTATTCCTGGAGCCATATTAAAATTCCAATATCTCTGGAACTGAACCATGGGGCTTTAAAATTAAGAAGCCAAAAGAAAAGTTTGTTAAGACCAAACAGACAAAAGGGCATAGACATCTTTAATTCTTTTTGAGTTACAAACATGCAAAATTTGGAGAAAAAACGTTTTTGTTTTTTTTCCTTTTACATATTTACTGTCAAAATGTCAACTACCAATATATTGTAGCCTGGGCACTCTAAATTGTGCATTATTCTTCGCTTATTGACTTACACACAAACACAAAACTCTACAGAGGATTTTAAATCTAACAGGTGTCTGTGACCTTGCGACCACAGTTTCACCCCGTGTACGTGACCTTAAAATGCGTGATGTATTGTGTGAAAAAGTATTACCTGACATTATTACCTGGTCCCGAGTGATTTCACAAACTGTTCTTTTTTGATGATCTAGTTGAAGCATTACACCAAATCACACGGTGCCATCTGAAAAATTTTGTTGCTCAAGCAGCACAGAAGTTATTTAATCAGTACTCACGGATATCACTCAAATGGTTTTTGCCAGTTCGTTCAGCGCATTTCCTTGAACAACAGTCACTAAACTGAGATAAGCCACAAATATTTGCATGAACTGTACTTGAAAGCAGGGATGAAATGACTTGTCTTTCTGACACGTGATTTCTTATTTCTTTTCTGTGCATTGTCATTTCCATTCCTCACATCTTACATCGGATGAGACAATGTGCCCCTTTCAAATTTAATTTTTATATAGATTGTTTTTTTTTAAATTGGAGAAATATATACACAACACAGATTGTGTAACAAAATCTAATTATCCTTTTTTCATTATGCATACAAAATTAAGCATTTCTTTTCCTCTATAGTATTCAGTATGTAATATGAAGACACATGAATACAGTTATTTTGATCTAACTATAGAGGCACATATAACCTAACTATGAATACAGACATGTAACAAGTACATATAATACAACTTACACACAGGATATTCCTTAAAAAAACTGCTCCCTCCCTCCCACCCACTTCCGTCTATTACTACACACTGTAAGGGGAAACATAAGAACTGTCCCTTGTCTTTTAAACGGAAGGATAGTGTCAGATGTAGACATATTAGACATTCATTTTTGATCACTGAAGCTTCACTTCAAAGTATCATCAGATGTATACATGTATCTATTTCATTACAACTTAAAGAAACAAGATTTTACTTGCTGGACTGTAGTGTTTTTGTTTTGTGTTTTTTTTTTTTTTTTAAATAAATGTAACTGTAGTAACTGTGGATGTGAAAGGAAAGCCATAAAACTTTATGATGTGTTAAGGCAATAAAGTTTTACAGTTTACTGTAAATGACTGAAACAGAAGTGGAGCCAGACAATGGGTGCATTACAGTGAATCTGACATGTATTATGACATGATTTTTAAGACTCTTTACTGGTCGCAGTTCTTATTTATTTTTAAAAAATATATATATTATTAACTTTAATTATTAATTGTTAAGTATTTTTAATTTATTAAGGATTTAACAGTGCTGTGTAGATTCTGTGTACTTGTAGTCTGTCGCTGATTGCAAATTACATGACAAAATAAATAAATACAGTTAAATCAAATCAAATCAAATAAACAAATAAATAAATAAGTCAAATAATCTGAAACATTAAACATTTTGGTAATAAAATCAGATTACACTTGACCTAACTGGTTTATCACGTTAATTTAAATGGGATAATCATGATATAAAAACTAGAAGGAGAAAGAAAATACATTTTATTTGTTTTTACAAAACAAATACAACTTGAAGATAATTAAATATTGCTTTTCCAAACTGTGGTTCTTTAAGGAACTGAAGAGACTAAGTTGTTTAATGTAAGAAATTAAATCCTAAAATTTAACATATTATATTTATATTTATATTATAAATATATTTTTTAATAAACTATTTAAATGAACACAAAACACAACTCTTAAAGGTGAAATGGTCAAATATTTGTTTATCTGTATGTTATGTGACCATTCACCAACATCAGAGAATCTTGTACATGCAGATGTGTTACTTATATAATTAAATAGTAATTAAATATAATTAATATTATATGTAACTTTTATCTACTAAATATTATATTAGGTGAAAGAGGTTTATATGACCAAAACATAAAATAAAATAATATTAATAATTAAAAATATTAAATATTATTATAACCAAAAATAATAAAAAAATATTATTATAAAAAAATTGTAATAATAATAAGTAGATAAATCTATGCAGAAGTTGACATGCGAGGTTATAGGATCGTCCTTATTGTATTGTGTATTTCCCAATAATATTAAAAAACATGCATATCCAGACACCCGCTCATCTATATACATTATATAAGACTAATGTAAAAAATAAATAATTTTAAGTCAGTTTAAATTATCTTTTAAGTTATTGCCCTTAAAGAAAAACTACGTGAATTTCGTTTTCCAAATGAAATTTCACATTTGCCGAGAGTCGAGACATGTAACGTTGTCATACATCTTATCAATAGGCGAAATTTACTAAGCAATCGGATATGGTCTTAAAACACAAAGCATTCTTTAATGTTTTATAACTAGTAACTTCGCGGTAGTTATTGTTTCTGTTGCGCGCTGGAGTGACCGCCTGTAGGCTATTTGAGTTGTAGGCAGGCGTATAGCTGGATTTATGGTTTTGTCATGGTTTTTATGACTAAAATCATAAATGAAGGTTATAATCATTGATGCTGCAATCGCTATTAATTAGATTCGATTAGTATAAATACATTGCATGCTGTATGCTACATCCTAAATATAATTTGTTTTATGCATCAGTTAATGAAGACAGTGATCGACCATCTCATCATTGCTCTTTCTGTTAATGCAATTATTCAAATTTGGATTTACATGGCATAGACAAAATAGCTATGTTTGCATGAAAATGTAGCTAGCTATATTTTTTTAACAGGTGTTTTACCTGTCTTTTCAATTTCGCACGGCACTGAGTTGTGTTTCAGAGTTGGGCCTAAGGCAATTTCAGGGAAATTAATAATTCAGTATGAAAACTAGATTCTCTGTAGAATTATAAACGAAACAAAGTGACTCAACGATGTTTATTTTCTTGAAATAAACAAGAAATTGTTTTGATTTGTGCTGATTTTTGCCATAAGTTTGCTCGCTGTGACCGAACGCGTAAAGCAACAGTTCCACAGCATCACAAAGCGTTTTTGTAAAGTACATGAAATAATTTATTGTGATATGTCTTGGAGTTTGATTGTCGCTTACTGTGATGTGATTTCCTTCCAGCTGCACCTGGGAATTGCTGTGGAATCCTCCTTTTAGACAGATTTTAAAATCAAGTTCGAAATCAAGGGATACGATTCTTTTCCCATCAGCTAAGTCAATATTATGTGTTATGTTATCTAATGGGCAAACGGAATCTATAGACATACGAACATTTTTACTAATCTTGGAAAAGTATTTAAAGTCTGAAACTAATCACTTTTCACTTTTATTATTTATATAGTGCTTTTAACAATACAGATTGTAGCAACTGAACATTATCAAATAGGATAACAGTGTGATGGTAATGTAGCCTAATGACGAGAATTAAACTTATAACACTCAAAACACTTATATATTATTTATCATCATAATAGCCTATTAAATGTTGATATTATAAAACAACGAATTGTGTCCTTGACACCTAGCAGGTATATAATTTCATGATGTTTTGAAAGGTTTGATTATTTAGTCTATACCCTGTCATAAATTTAGTCCTGACCGTGCTAGCGTGCAACCTGTTTAATGATCAAGGCGAAATATGCCTGTTTAGTGAAATTATTATTTTTTCTTTGTATGCTGTAGCCTAAATAAAGATTATTTTTGTGTATGTATTTTATTGAGAAAAAAAATCTCCGTTCCAAATAACCGTTTTTAATTAACCAACTTAACGTTTTATTTTTTAATATTAACCAGCATAATTGCGTGATTAGTTATGAGCGGACAGAGTGATAAATCATCAAAGTCAATATTATTATTATTACAAGACGAACAATGAATTAATAGGCTTTAAATGTTCTGATTGTAGAGCAGTTGTATTATCTACAGGCTGCCGATTCCAAACTCAGCTCGTAATTTAGAGGGGTTTCTGGTGTAAGAAATTATGTGACTTTAAAAGAAAAACAGGAACAGAAGGAAATGAAGTATTGCTCACAACTTTATTGACTATTTATTTGCGTCCCCCCCCCCCCCTCAAACATTAGAAAAATTACGTGAGAATTTTTTTACACCTTATGGTTTGTTCAGAACACAAAGAAAAGAAACACAATTTTTTTTTCCCGTAAAGCTAGACAAATGTTCATCAAAAGTATTTGGATCTAATATATTTACAAACATTTGCAATGCTGTTTTACAGTTTATGATAGTTAATACACAATAAATTATTCAAGTGCAATATTTGAAATTTCCCTTACTTATTTGGTCATCCACAGCCTTTTATATGCACTTCTCAGAATATAAGATATCCGAATAAATAAGACGTGTACTTGAAAGACAGCCTAACGGTTTTTGGTGTTAAACTGTGCAAATAATAAAAGTTCGTTAGGTAGCCTATAGTAGTCACGTTAGAACATTATTTCACATTGAAATTTTCAAAAAAGATTCATATTGGTCAGGCCGTCAGTTATGCTCTTTTTTTCTTCCTGTTTCCCCTTCTTCTTCTTTGTCCGTGTCCTGGACAGCTCCTACCGAGCCAGTGTCATTGAGGGTGGATGTGAGATTGCTCTCCTTCTTCCACTTCATGCGGCGGTTCTGAAACCAAATTTTAATCTGGCGTTCCGACAGGCACAACGCATTTGCAATCTCTATTCGTCTGCGTCTGGTCAAATACCGATTGTAATGGAATTCCTTCTCTAGTTCTAAAGTTTGGTATCGCGAATAGATTTGGCGACCTCGCCGTCTGTCAGACCCATAGCCAACTCCTGTTAGGAAAGAGATGGTTTGGTTAGGAAGTCAGGAAAATACATTTAAGTTCAGGTTGGATAATAAAATGTTGAACACAGATAAAATAATCCCACATTATAGGTTATTAATCATGCTAAATATTACTTCCCTTCCTCTTAGTGGATATTTTTTAAACTTCTCGGAGAATCATCTTCTGCGTATGCATTCTCTGGTGAATGGATTTGTTTGGAAAAGCGTTTGTTCCAGCCAAAATTGATTTTTTTCCTAACCATAAAGCGCTTTTAGAGCAGGTCAACAAAGCATTTCGTCAGTGCTTTATGTGGTAACAAAATGTGTTTAAAACAAAGTACACCCTCTTACTAAAGTCATCTTTTTGTTTCTATATGCTACTCACCACTGTGCGAGTTCATCCGCTGCATCCACGGATATATTTGAATACTTCCTTTTGGTTCCTGAGAGAGAGTCTTGCCTTGTTCTGAAGCATAATCCTGGGTCAGTGAACCCTGTGTTTGCCCAAGGCTTTGTCTGCAACTTGGAAGCACATCCTTTTCCTGATAGAACACATTTGATCCATACTCGTAGGGTCCTCGGCTGGACCCGAACATAACGTTTTCTTGTGTTGAATAGAATGGATTGGAATATATCCGGTTTGGGGCCACTGCAGCGCCATATGGCGAAAAGTGTCGCACCGGGTCATAGTTTGTCGAGCCAAGTGTAACATTGGGCAGAACCTCTTGACCGCCGTTTAAATGGCATGAGAGCGACGGGTTCGTAAAATAGGAATTCATACCTTCCTCAAAACACGCACACACATACACACCTTTCTTTTGTTTTCTTATAACCTAGGCTAGTGTCTTTAATTACAAGTGTTGTATAAATAGGTCTACTTTTTAAAAATTATCACAACCGACAGAGAATATGTACGCAAATGTTTTAAATCCGTGATCCCTTAAAAGATGGGCGAGATGACAATGCCAGTTGGCCACTTATCTTCCGATAACAAAACAGAAAGCATCAATAAAATTGCGAAAATAAGACTGGCTTTTCTGTGCCCTGTTACAGCAATGTGCTGGACATAAGGCATGCACACACACACAAACCCTTATATTGAGATATTACATTATTGATTCTCTCTCTCTCTCCGCCACACACGCACGCACACAAACAAGAGTAAAAGTCGAACGATAGGCTATAGAGAGACAGATAGACATACAGATAGATAGATAGATAGATATAGATAATTTATATTTTTTCTTGTTTTTTTGGCTCGTCCGATTTGTATTGGATTACTCTGCAGAGTAGCCTATAGAATAATGTCCACAAGCCCCAACCCTTAGGCCTAGTAGTCTAATAAAATTACGTAATTAGTGAATAGGCCTATTTATCAACAATTTATATTTCTCGACTGTTGCATTGTGATCAAAACTAAATTTTGTTTTACATGACATCAAATAAATAACATTGGTATTAATAAAAGAAAGACGTGCAGTGCATTTGTGCAAGGAACTGTTTTATTGTGGTTCTCTTCAGTAGGCCTACTTCTGACCTGATCTCAAGGTAACTCTTGCCTTTACATTCCTCTAATATATATATATAGCCTATATATATATATATATTAGGGCCGGGACTCGATAAAAAAAATTAATTAGAGGCTTTGTAATTACTTCATCGAAATTAATCGCATTTTAATCGCATATAAATATTTGACCTGGGAACCACGCTAGCTGCTATATGTTTAGCATTGAGGTGATACTTGAGGCTCGATGTGCTGTGGTTCCTTGTTTCAACCAATGCTCTTATCGACGCTTCCATACATTCGTTTTTTATAAATTCCCCATTCACAGGACCAACCAAAGCGGTCTCATCAACTTTGTCCATGTTCGCTGTGGTTTGTTTTTGTCTGAACGCTAGTTGGTGCTCCAGTATAATCGGTCCGCCGAAACTCATCCAGTAGGGGTGGGCGATATGGAAAAAATATCATGATTTTTCTGGGGTTTTGATTTTTATTCCGATTCTTTTTGAAGTTGTTTTTTTAAAACTATTTTGCAAATTACAGAGCTAGGGGTGGGCGATATGGCAAAAGTATCATATTTTATTATGATTATATTACTGATTTTACTTTTTGAAAGTTGTCTGAGCAGTAGCTACAGACAAACTAATTTGCCTTTTTTTTTTTTTTTTTACAAAGCGTTGTCATTTAATCTTTGTTAATGAATAGATATACATTACAAATAAACATAATAGTAATAAAACAAACAGTGCTTTTATTTTTCAGGAAGAGTAGGCCTAGGTGTATTAAGCAGTATTGAAAAGGGAACTTTTACTTCTACATCCATCATTTACTCTCTCTCAGCTCGTTTTTATCTGAATGAGTTTCTTTTTTATGTTGAACATTGTATTAAATTCAATAGGACCAGCTTGCTCAAAATATCTTATTTTGCGTTTAGCACAAGAAAGAAATTAATACAGGTTTGGGAAATGTAGTGCGTAAATAAATGACACAATTTTATTTTTTGAGGGAACTATCCCTTAATGACAAGCGGCGCATGTTTAGTTCTGTAAAGAGCTGCATGCTTGCATCTAATATCCTGACACGCACTTTCACTTTAGACACAAGCAGCTGTGTTTAACGCTGTGTTTTTAACAGTATTACCACAATCAAATGTGATAAATATCTTAGTTCAGTAAATAGGCGCTATTTAACAGGCTTTTAGTGCGCGCACGCTTTGTAACGTTACGCGCTAGAAAAGCGCATCCGCAAATGTTTAATCAGCAAGACTTTAAAGCAATGTACTTTTGTGATTGTGAATCAGTGCAGTGTCCGGTGAGAGTAATTCTACCACTGAGTTAACTCTGATGTGAACGTATGTCGCGTTGTACAGCATATTAAGACGGGGTCCTATCGCCCACCCCTATCATCCAGTGAGAAACGTTCCGCGGTGCAAAAATAAGTGTGATTAAAACGAGTTAAAAAAATTAACGAGTTATTTTTGTGTAATTAATTAATTGTAAGTAATTCTAGATATTTATTAATGCGCTTTTGATCTTAACATCAGCTCACACACTCAGTCCACATTCCTCTGGGGGGTGCTGAAGCTCTCTTTTTTTAACCCTTTAAATAAATTTGTGCTCTGCATTTAACCCATCACACAGCAGTGAGAAGTGAAGAACAACACTGTCATGAAACAGGACGTGAAGCGTTCGAGTTCATACGCAAAAGGTTTATTCAGGCTCAGGGTCAGGACATGCAAAAATCCAACGCCGGCAGACAGAATCAGTGGAGACAGAGGCAGAAACGTATACAACGCAAAGTTCAAATACCGTGAATCAGTCCAGGGGAAGAGACAACGAGAATATCCGGGAGACAGGCAAAACTTCGGCAACAGGTAGCCTAATCCAAAATACAGAAAACAAAGAACACTGGAACACGAATAAGCAAGGCTAAGGTTGACGGTAAAACATTGGACATACATCAACAATGATCCATGCTAGACAGACAAACAGACTGGTTTAAATACAGGTGGCACTGATTGAATGATTGCACCAAACTAGCAACAGCTGTGAGGAGAGGTGCATGTTGGGAAATGGAGTCCAGGAATGAAAACATACACAAAACATAGAGTACATCCAGTGGCCTGAGCTGGCACCTCCAGCTGACTGTGACAAACACACACACCCGAGCAGTAGGCAGCCATTGCTGCGGCACCCGGGGAGCAGTTGGGGGATCAGTGACTTGCTCAAGGGTCTCACCTCATTTGTGATATTGAAGGTGGAGGGAGCGCTGGTTATTCAACCCCACCCACAACACCTGCGACTCGAACCCGCAACCTTTGGGTTCCAAGTCCAACCTCCTATTATTAAGCCACGACTGGATTCAGTGATTGTGTAAAATCACTGCAAAAGCCCGCTGTTGCAAGGCGGTCCTCTGTGTCGCTGTCCGACCACCATCAGCGGGAACCTTAACCCGAATATTAGTTCCCACCCGGACCTTTTTTCCCCAAACACTTCACGGAAGCCTGCGCCGCATTTACGGGCTTTTCGCCTTTATAAGGCGGACTTTGAACTAAGCACGATGCAAAGTTTTGCTCCTTGTGACAATTCTAAGCATTCTCCATTGTGATTACTTCTGACGGACCTGATACTCACCTGGATTGTTTATCTCAACGCAGATTCTGGCTGGTTGCCCCGATCTCTGCCTGGACTCTGTTTCATGATTATTGCCTGTTGCCTCGACCATTGCCTGGACTTTTATTTATGATCCTAGCCTGTTGCCCCGACCCTCAGCCTGTTTACGGTACTGCCTTTGCCTTCGTGTCTGTTTGTTTGCTCAAGAAACTGTGTTTGTTTGTCCTGCTGAGCTGCCTAATAAACAGCAAGCAAATGGATCTGCATCTGCTGAGTCTGAATTGCCACACCCGCGGGTAAACATATATGTGGGACCTCATAGTGAACAGACGGAGATGCATCAGAGCAGCGTTTCTCAATCCTGGTCCTCACGCCCCACCGCTCTGCATATTTTGTATGTCTCGCTTTGTTAACGCACCTGATTCTGATAATCAGCTCATTAGAAGAGAGCTCCGTGCATGAGCTGTATTCCAATTGACAT
>JAUMHR010000060.1:1304496-1321320 GCA_032361145.1 Enteromius fasciolatus | reverse complement strand
CACGATTGGCGATGTTAGTGATGTAAGAACGGATTAGATTATGGATATACGTAACTTCATTGATAGCAAAGAAAAACTGTAACGCCCCCCGACCTGCTCCCGACCAGGGGTGTGTTTCTTAAAAGCAACCACAGTCGCAAGTTCCGTCGTTACCAATAGAGTTCAATGTAACTAACGATCATAGTTAGCTAACGATGCTTTTGGGAAATGTACCCCAGGTTAGTTTCACAGCGTAAGTTACCACGGTAGTAATAGTTAACCTCTCTTTCAGAAACAGTCTTGAGTTATCCTGCTTTCTCGGGTTTGACAAACCTGCCTTTTTGAAACGGAAAACCCAGAGTTTCTCTTATCTCAGGGTTAACTAACTCCGAGTTTTCACTTAACCTCCTTTCTGAAACAGGCTCCTGTTCATTGGGTGGTAAGTAAATTCCAGGAATATAATACTTGCAGATGATGATATTGTTTGCTATCTGTAAGTCTCCTGCAAACCAAGTAACAGCTATAACAAGGTCTTTTCTTAACACATCTGGAGTGCAAGAGCATCTGTTAACACAGAGTCTTTAAGCTTTACTTCAGTCTCTGGTGGAGTTCCACAAGCATCCATTCCCAGCCCAGTCTGGTTTCATTATATACGTTACCCTTAGGTTCTGTATTTCACAAGCGTGGAGGTGGCCTTAACTACTATGTACTTGCATTAAAACCATTAATTTGGTAGAATGCAGTCATTGTTTGTAGACCGTTGAGCACATTGGTGAACTTTATATAGCCTAGTTGTAATTGTGTGGTATAAATACATCTCACAAACATTAATAAGAGCTCGCACTGGTCATCACTAAAGTCTGCTGCCTTTATAGACACATTTATTTTAGGAAAAATGTGTAACTAGTATTGGGAAAATCCACCATTGAGAATTATTATTTTTTTGTCAATGTGTACGATGAAAATATTGTGTGACCTGCCATTGTATGAGCTTGTTTTCAGTAATAATAACATCCAGTTTCCATGTAAATCTTTAAAAGTTGTGGTAGTCAATATATGCTATTCTTCCTAAACTGCACATCCAGGACAAACATCAGACAAACACACTCGAGGACGTCCAGTATCCTCTCAGGAGGATGTTTAGATCCTTGTGTAGTGACCGGCTGCCTGATGACTGAGCTAAACATCTGGAGGCATCTCTGTGCCAAACAAGAAGAGCTTCTATAAGGGTTTGTACTGGACACCATCTTTGCAAAGTGGTTTGATGTCTTTTCCTTCCTTGGCTTCAAAGGTGCTATACTGGAAGCTGAGAGAGGTTTGATGAGAGCTCTCAGTCCTTCAGGATCTGTCTGCTTGTGCGCCCAATGAAGATGATCCAGATCTGACGAGCAGCGTCCCAGCAGAGTGTCCTTGTGATGAAAGACAACTGTGTCTCGGTCAGCCAGAGTTCACAATCGTAGAGTTCTACAGTGTTATCTGTGACATTGCATTGACTCACATGCTGTAAAATCACAAGACGAGCCATCGCAGATATACCAACATTCCTCTATTTATTTAATAGAAATCATTCTATGTGGTGTTTGTACGGTAAAATGTCATAGAAAAACAGAGCACAATGTTGAAATGTTTGTGACAATACACTAACCACAGGATTGTACAGGATGATTTATCTGAAATATTTTACTTTTGCTGGATGCTACGTTTTTCTTTATTTTCCAAGAAAACAAAGACAATATAAATCAGTCCGCCTCTGAAACCCAATACTATAATAACTGAACAAAAATGTACTATCCTTTTATTTTAGCAAAAAAAAATCAACAAATGTAAAAGGCAACACAAACACACAAGCGAGATGGGTCGATGCGCTCGAACCCTGGAGGAGCTGGCCTTCCTCTACGACTAAGAGTGCTTCTAAAAAACAAGAGGAGGAAACGGGATAAAAGCAATCTCTAGGTCATACATTTCATCAAAAACACAGCAAAATAAAACAATATGACAGCTCTTTGATTTTCCACTAGATCAATGTGCTCGATAAAGTCATTTTATAAAGAGTAGCATAAAGCAGGGAGAAAACTACATTTATCAGTTGAACTCGGATCAAAGGCCGACTTTACAAATTAGTAAGGCTTTTCTTTTTCTGTGATGGTTTTTTACAGCCTGAGGTAGCTTAAAAAAGAAAACTGGAAACTGGATTACAGACCACATATGTGCAAGGCCTCTTTTAAAAGAATACTGAATAGCGTGACATAACAGGGCTGTGGACTCAAGGAGAACCCTAACTTTGATGCACAAATACATATACACAAACAATTAGATGTCTATTATATATCTGGTGGTTGGGAAAAAATGCAGGGTGTTTTATAAGATTAGCACCATTGATTATGTTTTAATGCACAGTTATTTACATACACTTTGGTGATAGGAAAGACCAACACTTGAATGTTCGGTAATTATAGAAGAAAATGATAAAAATACTTAGTGTGGGACAGGGGGGAATAGAATAGCACCTTAACAATAAATAAATAAAACCAAGACACACTTCTACTTCTGTGGTTTTCTCTGGCATGCTCCCTTATATAGTGTTGGGTTGGGTTGTGAGATGTTCCCAGAGTGCCGAGAGTCGAGACGCTGTCTGCCCGTCAGGGAATGGAGGTCAGTCTCAGATGAGTACAGCTAGTGTCTATCGGTGCATTTCCTAAAAATACTTTCGGAAGCACTTCTTTTTTTTTAGTCATAAAGATTTTCCACGCAAGAATGTCAAGTTCTTTAGTTTCTCTCCTTCGTTGTTCCTCGCTCTCGAGTGTGTGTTATCACTCTCGTTTTTTCTGTATCCCGGTTTCATTTGTTCCTTTCTGTCATTACAAGAAACAGACGGCACCCATGTCCACTCCAAACTCCTGATGAGCTCCTCCAACATCCATAGGTGCAATGTCCACAATGGGCAGGCGTGAAGTCTTCTGTGATCTGTACTCGATGACCGTCTTGCTCCATTGTCCTATGTGTTTCTGTAGGAAAAGAACTTGGCTGTAAGCAGTCTGTTCACACTGAGCATGTTTTTGCACTCTACTGAATGTGAGCATCACATATAAAGAATGCATTTGTGAGTCACACTAGGACAAAAACACAAAGGTATTGTTGTCTACTTGCTCTCATTGGCTCTGTTTAGGCATGGTATTATGCTGAGATTTCATGTATTCGATCACAAGCGGACGACACTAAATACAGGTGTGAACGGGGTCTAAAATATTTAGAGCTTTCCCAAGGTTAGGCTCCTGCTCGGGACACATGCTGGAGTTTTCAACAGAGCACTTCCATTATTATTATTTACATTTTTAAAAGCTTGCTTCCCAAGCCGGTCAGAAGTGTTTCCTCACCTTGCAGCCATCCTCAAGCACACTATATGTGAAACGGCTGTTGCCCTCCGCACGGATCTCCACATCATTGGACCCCCGCAGCAGCAGAGCTTTCTTCAGGTTTCCAGTGGCCTCGTCCATGTAGGCAATGCTGTTCTTGCAGTGGTAGGTGAGGTTCTGCGAGGCCTCGGTGGACAGCAGTCTCAGGAAGGTCATCTGAATGCTTGCTGTATTGGGAGCCAGATTGTTATCTCCATAGCCAAACTGGGAATGGAAACGAGACGAAAGCATATTAGACAGAGGTAATCTAAATCCTCAAGAGTAGTTTTGAATCAAACTCGAGGGTAAGCAGGACCAGAACAAGAAAGACTCACGTGGAATCCACCATTCATGTCCACTCCAAACCAAACGTGCTTGCGTTCCGCCCCCTTGGAAGTCCACCAGCTCTTGCGTGGGATATTGGTGGGTTTGGGATAAACACAGGTCTCGCCCGTCTCCATGTTGCAGAAGACCTTCATGGCATCAACAGTGCAGCCCTGGTTAGGATCAATCCAGTATTCACCTGCAGAGAAACGCCACGTTACTCCCCGCACATATACTTTATGAAGACTGAAGCCATGCTCCGGAGGACTCACCGCTCTTCCAGTCGGGGTGGCAGAGCTTCAGGTCTCTGCAGGTCCGGGCTGGGCTCTTCTTAGTGCCGTCAGGACTGCGGATGTTCTCCATCTGGTTGTTCAGGGATTTCAGAGTGGCGTCCACCTCTGCATCATTCTGGCGGTCACCTTCAGCGGCCTGGTCTGCCCTCATGTACCGCAGGGGGTCAGGACCCTTCTCAGGATGAGACAGACCAGCGAAAGCAGACATGTCGATGCCGGGCCCTGGGGGGCCAGGAGGACCAGGGGGACCAGGATTTCCTGGGAGGCCCTGAGGAGAACAATCTGATGTTAAGCTAACAGCCTTGCGTTTCAGTAGACTTAATCAGAGCATTTCCTATCCTCATTCCTAGAGTACCCCTAATGGTTCAGTGTTGGGGACACTGCTGTATAAGTCTAGTTGTTGCTGTGCTACTTACAGACGGCCCAGTCTCTCCAGAACGACCGCGAGGTCCAGGGGGTCCGATGGGGCCGGGCAAACCATTTGATCCATCTTTTCCAGCTGGACCAACGGGGCCTGGGGGTCCCTGGAAAGAGTCAGAGTGTCAGCACAGCATCACCTGTTTGCATGATCTGAGGCAGTCCAATCCTGCTCCTGTAGGGCCTCCAGAGTTTACTTCCAACCTGTCCAACACACTTGCTTGTGGTGTTCAAGCCATTTTTGGGCTTCATTCTTAAAATGTTGCATAGAAACCATCCTACATACCCACAAAGAAAAGCGTGTACATCTGCTTAAACCCTGATGTGGTGCTTTTTCATGTCAAAGACGTGGGTTTTAGTGTACACACACTCTAAGATCAGATGTTACAAACGAGGCCCTTGTGTGTGAGGTTGGAGCTAAACTTTGACACCCTGGCAAATACAGATGCAGTAATGTTCCTGGCTACATACTCTTGCTCCACCGGGTCCAGCAGGTCCAGAAGCTCCTTGGTCACCAGGTTGGCCCTGTGTGTAGAGGACAGGTGTTTTTGTAATATCACATTACATCTTACCTCAGTTTATCCATATCCTTTAGCTGAATATGTCACAAATAAACAGCAACTTACAGGAGGCCCAGGCAGCCCCTGAAGACCGGTGAATCCTCTGTGTCCTTTCTGTCCTCTCTCACCTGAATCACCAGCCTCTCCCTTATCTCCGCGTGGGCCTTGTGGGCCCTGTGGTTAATGAACATGAACATTGAACAACTCTATATTAACTCTATAAGTCTACTTTCATTTTTGTGCCTAATTTGACTATTGAAAGCAGACTCCAGTCATGTGTGGAAGGAGAAGTACTCACAGGCATTCCCCGAGCTCCAGCAGGCCCCGGGGCTCCAGCAGGTCCTTTGGGTCCCTACAGTTAAAAGTAATGAATGTGTCAAGACTGATCTTTTGGCATAAACTCATCTGTTTTTAAAATCTATTTCCAGTAGTGTATTTTTCCAGCAGTGACAGTCCTATGCTTTTACTGTGTATTAACGGCAGCTTCGAGACGTAATCCCATCCAGCTATACCACTTTCCAGATGCAACACATTTTAAAGGAATTCAACTAAGAAAACTTGGAATGTCTCAAACGTTTTGATTGATGTTTTTATTAAAGTCACTCGTACACATTCCACCGCTGAGAGAAATGACACGAGCATTGATACAGAATTGACTTTTGTGAGTCATTCATGAAACAAAATGACTGATATAGTTCATTTACTTGACAAGTTTTCCAGCCTGTTAACTGGTTTCATTAAATCTATTTATAGGCCTTTCATTCAATTCAACCTGAACTAAAAATAAATAAAGATAAAATCCCTTAAATAATACCGATCGGTAATGTGAATAATAACTACCATATTCCTGACACAGTGTTATGTGTTTGGTCATGCAGTATTGTCTGAATGTGTACTCACGGCCTCTCCTCGGTCTCCCTGTTTGCCGGTGGGTCCGACCGGACCAGGAGCACCAGTGCCGCCCGGAGCACCAGGAGCGCCTGCGGTTCCAGTGTCTCCCCGGTCACCCTGAGCAGAACACAGAGTGATGAAGAGAGACAGTGATCACAGATCAAAGACAGCACATCTGTGGAGGCCTAGAAGAATAAACACTGTCCTCTGTGAAGCACACCTTTATTCCTGCAGAACCGTCTCGGCCAGGAGGACCATCGGATCCAGGATTGCCCTGCAAAAATATTATAATATTGAACTTGCTGTGAGCCCTTTATGTATGTACAGCATGTTTGCATTTATGAATTCAATTGGGTTTGTTCCCTAACCCTGAGCTTGTTCGACTAGATTTATAGTACAAGCCTCTGGAAAAAAATAACATTATATTTTCCAAAATAAAATTGGACAAGACACTTTTTTTCTCTAAAATAACGATAAAATACAATGTCATTAGAAAATGCTGTTCCACTCTAATTGTCACGACTGCGGCTGAAGCGTTTGGATCCATAAGCAAAAACTCGTTATTTTCAGGTAACAGGCAGAGCCAAAACAGCAGGCAAACAGGTACATAGGAGGCTAAGCAGAGACATGGCCAAAAGTACAGGCAGAGAATGTCGAGGCAGGCAGCAAACGATCACAGAAGACCGGAACAGGACGAGATCAAACATTACAAAACAAAATTATTTCAATATTAAATGATATTCTGAATGAGAAATTAAAACAGCAAGTGAGTCATTGCGACTAAACTGAATCATCGATTCATTCGTTAGATGCAAAATAATACTGTGGTTTTATTTGAAATGATGTTTTATTGTTTAAACAGAGCAAAAACAGGAAATCTGGTGTCGGATTTTTTCCAAAGTGTAGCGCCATCACCCGCTTAAACCTATTCAAAGGCTTGGAGGGGTCTGGACAATTTGTATTATAACTCCAATTGGATTCAACTGAAAAAAAAAAAGTCACATACAACTAGGATGCTTCAAAGGTGAGAGATTTTTATTTTTGGCTGAACTACACCTTTAAGTCTATTATTAAGAACTAGATCCTAACGAACTGACAAATCTAACTGCTTGATTTTTACTGTACATTTCTGCCGTAAGAACATTAACTTGAGATGGTCACCACTGATATTAATAAATATAATGTAGAAGCTGCTTTGCAACGATTTGCATCATAAAAAACATCGTACAAATAAACTTGAATTGAACTGAAGTGTGCAGAGCTGGGGAACCATTGGTTTAAAGCAATTTCTAGACTAAAGTCACAGGATTTATCACGGGCTGTGGCGTATTTTTCAAAGTGAGCACTGCAAGTAACACCAAGCACACGATACGTGCAACAATCCCACATTTGGATTTGAATGAAACGTCATTTAGGTGGGATCTGAACTGTGCAGCTTGCATGATTTTCTTGGTTTTTGCTGAAGTAAATCCCCAAGACCATGGCTGGCTGTGACGTACCTCTCTCCCAGGTTCCCCAGCAGGTCCAGTCAGCCCAGGCGCCCCCACGGGTCCAGGGGGTCCACGGTCTCCAGGTCCTCCAGGAGCTCCTTGTTTACCAGGCTCACCCTGTGATGGGGATCATCAGATGATCAAAAACTTGTGAGAATGGTCATTGTCAGCATTACTGTCCTAAATGTCAGAGTGTTTATCTGGGACAGTGGAGACTCACAGAGGGTCCAGGCAGGCCGGGGAAACCTCTTTCACCACGCTGTCCTGGAAGTCCAACAATACCACGCTGACCAGCCAAACCCTGAGGACCTGCAGGCCCATCCGGACCCTGAGACAGGACAGAAGTCAAAGCCACAATCACAAAAGATCCAACATCTGTTTTTCTTTTATGACAAAAAATCATTAGGATACTAAATAATAATATTCCATGAAGACATTTTGTACATGTCTTACAATAAATATATTAAAACTTATTTTTTAAATAGTAATATGCATTGCTAAGGACTTTATTTGGACAACTTTAAAGGCGGCTGTCTCAGTATACACAAAATGAGTGTGGACTTTGCATGTAATCTCTGGAGAGTTCCTATGTGTTAGCTGGACACTGATGCTAAAGAGGGCCAGTTAAAACAACTACGTACAGGAGGCCCATCTTCTCCAGGATCTCCCTTCTCTCCAGGAGTCCCAGCTGCCCCACGCAAGCCAGCATCCCCGGGTCTTCCAGGAGGACCACCATCACCGCGAACACCCTTAGGACCATCTTTACCAGGAGGACCAGCAGGACCAGCCGGACCAGGGTTACCCTGAGAGTGACGTGAACCAACACATTAACATGAATGAGGTGTGGAGGACACAGAATGTGAAAGGACATCAGCCTACACGAAATATGGGTAACGGTACTAACAGTTATTGGCAACTACATGTTGACCAGCAGTCATTATAGAATCAGTAGACTGTCTGCCTAATCCTCTAACACTTTACATATACTGCATGTCTACTAACCCTAAACCTAACCTGAGAGCTAGTAGACATGTAATGAGAATCAGCTGACATGTAATAGCGAAGTTACTTATAGTTAGTAGAATGCATAAAGCGGACTAAAATAAAGTGTAACCAAAATGCAGTTGTAATTTGGACTTTAATTTGTCATTTGCACATATTATGTTAATCATGTTTTACACCGCATTAATAATAACATTTGTTTTTAACTAAACTGGCAGTAATGTAGAATCGGTGGGCGGGGCTAAAAGGGCAGTGACATAGGATTGGTGGGCGTGGCTAAACGGGCAGTAATGTAGAAGCATGCACTGATGATCTTCTGTGAAGGTTTATCCACACTATTACATCATGTAACAGAGCATTCCACAAGCTGTCATTTTGACAGACTGCTTTCAATATAAGCTGTTTTTAGACTAATGAGAAAGTTTTACGTTCTTACAATGAACTCTTATATGTCAGAAGATCAAGGGAATTTTGGTTTCTCAGGTCATGACCCTTGAGTGAGGTCTCTGGAAGTGCGAATAGATCAATTGGTTTACTTACATTGGGACCAGGAGGTCCAACTCTACCAGCAGCTCCAGGGAAGCCTGTGGCACCCTATAAAAAACATAAAAATAAACATTCAGTTTTATGATCTAAATTTACAAAGGCCAGTCTCCTGTTAGTACTTACAGGAGGTCCTTGAGCACCACGAGCCCCTTTGGGTCCAGACACACCAGTTGGTCCCTGTAACCAAACCAGGAACTCAGCATGTGAAGAAATACAGGGCAAATGTTATCTTCAGACAGGAAAGCAACTCTTTGTGCTGAAGTTACCTGAGGACCCGGAGCTCCAGAAGGCCCCTGAGGGCCCGGTGCACCAGCGTCACCCTTCTGTCCACCTTCGCCCTGCTCTCCCTTAGCCCCAGGCTGTCCATCTGCACCCTAACATGTCCAGATCCATCGTTGAACAGTCAGTTAATCAATGTCAGTGCTGTCAGCGATTCAACACTCACACCTTTATGTCATTAATCAAGATGTCATCCATCCATATGACTTTTAAAATGTTAAATCTGTTTACTTCAGGTTTGATGTACATTTGATGATTTTGAATTTATATACATCTCCTTTTGGCTTCTTCCTCCACCGCATTTCCTCAGATATGTTTTAAAATAAGTTCACAATGATGATTTAAAAACTGAATTGACAATCATCACCACAGCTGCAGCTCCTGAATCAACTTCTCCACTGATATACCAAAGAGCGAACAGCTACGACGCCATTTCGTACACAATCAGGCCGAAGTTCAAAACAGCTCACCCGAACAAACTTTTTGGGGGATTCATTTGGCTCCTAAACACATTTGAGCTATTATTGGTCCATGGTGGTTACGCAATTGGTGGGTGTGTTCTGAAACTCCACCTTCTTTGATGAAGTTTTTTTTTTCCTGGAGAACAACATCTATAAGCCACTAGCAACATAAACACACTGTGTCGAATGTCAAGTAAATCACGACACCAAATAACATAAAAACGTGCAATAATTTATACAATATTCCACATCATGCTAAAGACACATAAAGAGCTGATTATGGAAATGTAATTGTGCTGCTAATCGTTATTATTTTGTCTATTCTGACTTTCAGTATCCGCCTCACACCTAGATACAGCATCGTTGTTGTGTCGGGGCATACGCGAGAGTGTTTAATCTACAGCCCGTCTCTTCAGAAAACAGTATACTGTATAGCAGGCTTTAACTTGCCTCAACACCTGCCTGGAGGTTTATCTAATAAGACCTTCAGGAGTTTGATTAGGGTTGGATCTAAACTCTGCAGGACAAGCCCTCCAGAACTGCTACAGACAAACAAAGTGCAGAGGCAGAGTTCTGGGTAACGAGCTGGTGTCAATCCATCATTAATGATTACTGATCACGAAGATCTCAGTGGTAAATGAGTAAATGAGGTCATGAAATGATAAGCATTGACCATCTTTTATTTTCTGTTTTTTATTAGTGGGTTTCATTTGTGCACTGCTATAATATTAAAAACAGCTTTTCCAGTCGTTTGATGGTGTGAGTATGAGAGCATCTGAGAGATTTACTGTTAGTAGAAATAAAGAAAGAGTGAAGAAGAGGTGCGGTGTACTCACAGGAGGACCAGCAAAACCAGCAGCACCAGGGGGACCAGTCTCTCCTCTGTCACCCTGACAAAAACAAAAGCCTTGGTTTTATTATAACATACTAGTATAGTTTTATACTATATTTGTACAATAATGATGCCATGCCATCAGCTAAAACAGTGTTTAGATTATAGATTATAGAGGTTTCCTAGAAGTGCATACGCACGAAGCATATAAAAACTGAGATCTTTAGTCATATCATGTCTAAAGTTAGATACAGGATGACAAAACTGATAAACGTAGATTCAGAGGCCGGTAGAAAGTTTGAGCAAATGAAGATCACTGCATGCATTGAGTTACATACACAAGTTGCAAAAAGATACAGATTTCAGTGTGGAAAGTATGAAAAATTGGCACTGTCAGTCAGTGAGAGACTCACAGGAACACCGCGAGTACCAGCAGCTCCAGACGGTCCTGCAGGTCCAGACTCTCCCTGAGGAACGTACGGCGTAGAGGTTAATATTACACATTCAACACGTTAACAAACTCGTCATATACTGATGACTTTAGTACCTTTTCACCGTTGGGCCCCCCAGGACCAGTAGGACCGATTGGACCCGTTAAACCCTGTAGAGACACAAAGCCTTCATAAACCTTCATCACTAACTAACCATACACGTGAAAACCAACGCAAAGTAAGTCGTGAAGATATTAACAAGAGGCCAGGTTTACTAAGAGTTTGCGCCAAGCCCCAAATAAAGCGGGAGGTATTAGCGGTTCTCTCGGTAGATCACGCAGGTCAATACGGAGACGAGTACAGCGTCAGTAACTCACACAGACGTTCCTCCTCCCTTCTGCACTTCTACAGAATTGTGCTCTAGCGCTAGTTTGCTTAGTAAATCTGGCCCCAGACTCTCAATCGTCTTACTCTTGCACCGTCTTTCCCAGGAGCTCCTTCAGGTCCTTTCTCACCGTTGTCACCCTGCGACACACAGATGGTCAGATCTTACTGATGTCCAGTACAGTACATGTATCACTAATGTTTGCACACGCAGCTCTACTAGTACTTTTCTAACATGTTCAAAGCATTCATGAACGTCACCTTCATAATCGAGCATTTTTAAATAAGTGTCTTGTGAGGTGGCTCTTACTCTGTCTCCCTTTGGTCCAGGAATGCCGGACCCTCCTCTCTCTCCAGGCATCCCCTGCAGTCCCGGAGGCCCCTGAGCACCAGGAGTCCCCGCCGGGCCCACGCCACCCTACAGAGGACCAGATTATTACAGGCTTCGGCACACTTAACCTGCGAGCTTTACTGCAGTGTGAGTTATAAAACGTTTTGACTGATCTGCTCACCTTTGGCCCATCAGTTCCTGGAGTTCCTGGAAGACCGCGAGGCCCCTGGAGGCCCTGGGGCCCCACTCCTCCTCTCTCTCCGGGGAAACCCCGCTCACCCTGTGGAGGAAGAGCGTTAACGCACGAGAACACTGAGCACTTCAGAGCCAAAGAGAGAGCATTAAGTGTAGACTCACGCGTGGTCCGGTGGCCCCTGCGGCCCCTGCCTCTCCAGGAACACCCTGGGCAAGCAAAGACAGACACAGGCTTCATCACACTCTGTCTGCAGCCAACAGAATGACATGTAAAGCTAAGTTTGCTCTCACCTGATCTCCAGGTTTACCGCCCTCACCGGGGGGCCCCGGGGGGCCAGGGAGACCCTACAAACGACAAACAAATGGTTTGCAAACTAACTTCTCACAATGCGTATGCGGTCAAGATCAAGCTCCAGACGTATGGGAATAATACTTTTTTCCTACAGAATGATTTTAGTGAATGCATCTCTCTCATCATTGCGCTGCTGCTAAGTTATGTTAACTGTTAAGTAACAAGCTGTGACAGTGAACCTACAACAACTGTAAGACACGATCGAAACACACTCCACCGTACTGTTAGCTTACAGAGCTATAGAAACCAATTCATGTAGTTAGGCTGATGTGACTCTTGAATAAGACTAGCACGGCAGCTCACCTGAAAGCCGGAGGGTCCGGGCTGACCCTGCTCTCCTCTCTCTCCTGCAGGACCCTGTCAACGTCCCATCATCATCATCATCATCATTATCAGACTCTATTCATAAACTCATCGTGTGAACACGTGTATAGGCAGACACACTCACAGCAGGTCCAGGAGGTCCAGCAGCACCTGTCTCTCCGTCCTTCCCCGGCAGACCCTGCAGAGCACAGACATCGGTCACTCCATCAGTGCACGACTTGTCTTCAGAAGAGCCTCAGTGCCACTGCTTGCTGTCTACATATTGTAATGTCGGCATCGGACAGACAGCAGATAACTGAGATAACACCTCAAACCTTCTGGAGAAAAACACTGCGGTCTGCCCCGGCCGCTCACTGTACGATTAGCCTCTTCGTGCTGCAGATCAATTATGTTGAGGCTCTAATTGTTTAGGACGCCCTAATGTGGTTTTCTGCCTCCTGTCCAGATCACAAATGCCGTACAAGGTTTTGTCAAATGTTGCATATGAAAAGAGAGAGATAATCTTTCACTAATCAAAACTGCCTTGCTTTCATCCATTTTTAGCCATTTTCTCGAGTGAACTGAATGAGTGGACTAATGTAGGGACTAGTGGGAGCGATTTCAGATACATCCCCAGACTCCAGGACAATAATGCTCTACACACCTGAGCTGAACCTGTGTTTTCAGTTCTCCGGGTCATCATGCAATGTTCTGAACTATTCTACGGACTGGAAGGGTTTCTCTGTTTCGTTGGATGCTTCACTATCATCGGGTGTGGATCGGTCACACACGCACCCAGTTTACTATAACAGACAGAGAGGGAAGAGGATTTCCACCAAACTCACCCGACACTGCGGTATGGATAGAAATCTGACCAAAACTTAAAACCACATTTTATATCAAGCATATGGGCCAATAAAAGTGTTTTAAAAATGAATGCTGGGAGAACAGCAGAGCAGTGTGCAACACATAAACACACAAGAGTGTTTTTTAGTTATTTAAAGAATCATTAAGACTTATACTGCACACGGTCCGCTGTGCTTCAAATAGAAGCCTGTCACTAGTTTTCTTTATAATATCTAACTTACCATTTTCCACTTTACCCAAATGTATCTTTCGAAAAATCATAAAGTTGACAAGATCAAATGTCCGTTTGCCACTGTTTTAGCGCTGGAGGAACGAAATGGCGTAGAAAGCCTGCCAAAGAGAGCTCGGCATCACTAATGACAAGCGGCAGCAGTCCTGGCCAGAGCCCAGGCGCTCTGAAGATCAGTCAGGCTGTGTAGATGTGTTCTTGAAGGATCCTGGAGGAACTTACACGCAGACCAGGAGCTCCAGCGAGGCCCTTCTCTCCAGACTTCCCAGCTTCCCCCTGCAGAGAGAGCGTTTACATCATATCAACAACAAAATAACACAGTGATGTACACATCCAAGTTGCTGCGACACAAACAGACGTGTACGGAGTCTGATGGCTTACATTGCCTCCCTTGGGTCCAGGGAATCCCATGACTCCTGGCTGACCGCGAGCACCCTGAGGCCCCGGGGGTCCCGGCCGGCCGTCTTCACCAGCAGCACCCTACACCCTCGACAGAGCACTACAGTTACTCAGTGAACAAACACTACAGCTCACTATGAGAGATCGAGTCTGGAAATGAGAAGCAGCATGGCCTGAGAGCAGGACTCTTCAAGAAACAATGGACTTTATGCCTTTAACAGACTAAGGGCTGGTTCATCCAGAACATCTACTTTTCCAAGCTGTGAATAAAACAAAGATCACTGGAGTGCACATTTAGGAGAAAAGACTATTTCAGTCTTTCTGCATCAAGATTCCTGTTTAATTCAAATTGATGTGTGCCACTTCTTTGTAATTATTTGTAAAAAAACTTTTTTACATGGATATTGAGATGACTAAAGCTGATATTTGGCAGAAATTATACTTAAATTATAGCTGCAATGGTCAAATTGACTATCAACCATACAGTCAGAATATGTGTATAAAAATATAGTCAAAACATAAGCATAATAATCGTGTTTACTCACAGACGGACCGACTTTTCCCTGTGGACCAGCATCACCAGGACGTCCCGTCAGACCCTGTGTAAAGGAATCATAGCAAGTGTGTAAAATCATCATCAAACCTTGTTTAGACTGTTCACCCTGCAGACAGATGGACTGATTTACCCTTGCACCAGGTAGACCTGGCTCTCCAGGCCGGCCCGGATCTCCGCCGGCTCCCTTGGGTCCCGACACTCCCGGAGACCCCCGCTCGCCCGGAGCACCCTGCAGCACAACACCAGAAACTCATCAGATAAAACGTGCCTTTCATAATAATATCTGGTTGATTGATGTAAACCCGTGGTATTGTAACCGTCAGAAACCGCATCAGAAAAAAATGTTCCTTGTCACTAATTTGCTAGTAACGTGACTTCTGTTCCAGGCACATTGGCAGAGCTTATTCACGAACACATGAGGCGTCTCACCTTTGGTCCAGCCAGTCCATCTTGTCCAGGAAAACCTCGATTACCAGGAGCTCCCTGCAGAAAACATGTCATCCTCGATTAACCTCATTAATAACGTGATGCTGTATAAAGCTTCATCTCAAAGATCTACAACAGCCTTCAGAGAGCTGAACGACTGGATCTGCTCGTTGTAGGTCACGTATATGTCTTACTCTCTCTCCGGCCGGCCCGAGGGGTCCAATAGCGCCAGGCTCTCCTCTGGGTCCTCGCTTGCCTTCCTCTCCGGCGGGGCCAGGGGCACCTTGAGGCCCAGCATTGCCCTAAACAAACCATCCTTCACTTAAAACCCTTGTTTTCATTTAACTATGACAGCAACACATTTAATGACCACAAACACACTCACAGTAGATAGAAATTACTGTTCACATTCATCTGTGCAGCTGTAAAATTAATAGGTCAGTTACTTTTAGTTCAAATCCTCATGAATTAACATTTTACCATGTTAAAAAGAAGCTTTAATGTGACATTGCTTTATGTAAGGAAGGCTTTACATTGCAGTCACTTCTTGTATTTCAGCTAAGAAGTTATTTATGAAGTGAAATGACTTCTAGTGTGAATGAAAGAAACAGAACTTACTATTTCTCCTTTAGGTCCAGCCTCACCCTTGAACCCTGCGAGACCTGAATCACCCTAAAAACAGACACACATATCAACATTATCATAAACAGACCAGAAAACACACTGAATTAAGATTACTGGTGGGATTGAAGGGTCTTAGGTTAGAAGGTTAGAGTTTTTTTCACTATAAAGAAGTAAAGGAACAATGTAGGGTAAATGCCATTGCCAACCAATAAATTAAATAAAATCAAACCACATTTTAAAAGATAAAAATCTCTAACTAACATCAATATTTGTATCTTCCAGTCCTGAGAGGGCTCAATGTGTTTAATTAAAAGAGTTCAGTGTAATTTTATGTAATAAAGTGTGTTATGGCACAGGGCAAAACATAATCAGTAATTGATATTACACATTATCACACGAAACTCACGTCAAGCTGGAGAGATCAGCTCTAATACACTTATCACAAGAGTCCCTGAGGATGATTCTCCAGTGTTGGGCTCGTTATTTTAAAAAAGTGATTCGTTATAGTTACTAGTAACTCCCCACAAATATTAACATTACATTCGTTCATTATAATGAGTTACATCGTTATAAAAGTAACAAATTACCAGGAAAAGGGTTGCTGTGATTTTGCCAATTAAGACATGATCCTGGATCAACATTACTGTCCAAAAACATAAACTTTCCCTACCCCTACCCAAAATTGAATCCTAAAATCAGTGGGAAATGACAGCTGATTAACAGAAGTGTAGAAGCACCTAGCCATGATCAGAAGCTTCAGATCGGATGGGTTTGATTGGAATGTTGTTCCAGGAACACTGTGTACTTGGTGAAATCACTATTATCATCAATATTATAAAACATTGTACACTGATCAACACTTTTAATGTTTCTGTGAGAGGCCAAATGTAATATATTACTGAAAAAATATCATCAACTCTTTATGTACACCTTTTTGTTATTTTAAAGGCACTATAATATGATATTGTGCTAATATAGGTGTCTCCGCCCTGGAGGGCATCTGCGCCACCCAGATGGACGTTCCCGCCGGCTCCAAAGCTTAGGAACACCTGGAAGCCGGTCCTTAATGGGGGGTGGGGGGTGGGCTATGTACTGTAACAGTCCAGCTGGAGGTGCCAGCCAAAGCCTCTGGATGGCACTCCAGCTCTCTGTATATGTCATTGTGTGTTTGTCTACGTTTTCATACCAGGGGCCTCATTTATAAAACTTTCTTACGCACTGATTTGATCTTAGAGTGTTCGTACGATCAAATCCACGTCAA
>JAUMHR010000060.1:1283843-1294359 GCA_032361145.1 Enteromius fasciolatus | reverse complement strand
AAACACCTCAATCTCTTAGGAGTCTTGCTTGTCTCTGCGTCTCGGTCTGATGACGGCTCACTCAGGGCGGGTCTGACGTAAGACACCAGTTCAGTCTGTGTGACACGCTGCTGTCAATCAACTATTGTGGGAGTGGCCTTTGTCTGTGTGATGCCACACCCACATGCATTTGAGAATGGCTTGATTTCAGAAGGGGCAACTTATTTTTATTAAATGAAAAGAAAACTGCTGGTGGATCTTTATCATTGCAGGGTGGTTGTGTACACACACTCCCAACACACATTCCACTAGCCCATCAATAATAAAAGAAATTTAATTATAAAAAAAAAAACTAAAATAAAATAAACTAGCCCTATTGTTAAACCAGATAATCTGAACAGTTTTTAATGAGCCTCCTGTATCTGTGTTCTGGTTCAGATGCTCACTGAGCTTCAGGTTAAACCGGTGCTGGAAAATGACCTAATTTGGTGTTCCTGTTCAAAAAAGACCTGGCTTTTAAAAATTGTATATCTCTCATTATGCTATATTATCATCAAAAACTGGATCTAATCTTCTTATGGACTTGTTTACTTTCACTCAGCACAGGGTTTGTATTTCTGATAAACATTCAGAACTGTTGAGCCTATGGTCAATCACTTAACAAAACAAATGTAAAACCTGATCAATCTGATATATAGTAATAAAATTGTGAGAAAATCAAAAAAACACAAAATGCATTTTTTGTAGGCCAGCCATTTTTGACCAGAAACAGCAAGTTTAACAACACAAGGGGATATACAGATATTATCATTTTTTTAACTTTCAGTCAAATGAAATAAAATGAACTACAGTTTTCAGGAAAAGGGTCAGATTGACCACAGCAATAGACACTGAAATAAAGGCAGAAAATCAGGCTGCACTTGAACCTTCATCACCAACATGAGCTGCTCATACACATAAAGACTCTCCTTAAAATCAGCTCTGGTAGAAAATAAGATTGCCTTGTCACAGTGAACATATATGTAGACTCAATAGGACAATAGGTTAGTACAGGCAGCCTCTCGCACAGGACTATAGAGTGAGAGAATAATAATAATAATAAAACTCCAATGCACTGTTATTTCTGCTTTCTGCCAATTCCATGCACACACAAATTATAATGTAAGAATGATCAATCTAGTTCTGAGAGGTCTGCAGGCTTCACTGCACAGGGTGTACCGTAGAAGAGCAAGGCTTGTGCTCGGTGCAGAGCGGGCACCTCACAAATGCATCATCTATGCTGTCTGAAGTGGTTCAATGCAAATCTCAAAATGCTTTTATAATAAGAATATAGTGTAGACACAGACAATGAACTGTAAGACCCAGAGAGATCTGTGCATCAGTGTGAATGCTGCTGATTAGATGTGATCAATTCAGTAATAACTACGAATTTGGCCTCAGTAAACTCCTAACTGCCTGCTTATTAATAGTTGGCAAGATGTGTAGGATCTAGAATATGGCCATGCGTTAATATGTACTCTATGAGTACTAATAACCAGCCAATATTCTACACATCCCTCACTGAGACACTAAACACTCTAGATACTGATGCCACTCTTTTTATAAAGTTTTGAAGGTTTCTTTGTGTTTATAATGACTGGTTAGATGACAATGATTAGACTATGCGTCCTGTTTTCATTTATTATTCATTTTTCATTATATTAAAATGTACTTGTAGAATTCAATTGTATAATAAAATACTATTTAAATGTAGCTGAACATCAGGTGTGAGACTCACCATCGGTCCTTGCATCACTCCCATCTGTGCTCCTCCAGCTTTGTCATCAAATCCACCAGCCATCTGAGCAGCGAGGTTCTGGAGAAGAACACAATCCACATGATCCTAAAGCACCCGTGCGGCGTGCAGTCTGCTCGAGCTGTCCATGCGGACATCAGAGTCTCATCTGTCCTGACAGAGATTTATATAAATACTCACTCCACCGAGGCCCGGAGGTCCGTTTGGCCCAGGCGGTCCAGGGGGCCCAGGGTTTCCAGGGGTCCCTGGCTCACCATCTCTTCCACGGGGCCCTGGACTTCCCTAAAGACAGAGCCAGAGAAATGCACTGAAAACACAGATCTGAGCGCTGGTGCGGTAACACAGACACACACCATTAGCTCTACAGCCTGACAAAGAAGGCTGTTGTGTCGATCTATTTTAAGGGCTGTAATAAAAGGTGATCTCAAGTAAAGTGGTCCACTTTTCACCATTTAGACATTCGAACGGAAAGGCTCCATTCAGCAGATTCACAGCTCAGAGTAAAGTCTTCAACACAGCAGAGGCCGTGAGTTAATGATGATAACGCATATGTTACTCTCTCTTACGAGACGTCTTCTAGTCTGTGTGCACTGCTCTGGTATGTGTTAGTCTAGAGAGAGCCCACCTTCTCCCCCTTCTCTCCTCTGTCTCCCCGGGGCCCTTGTTCTCCTGGAGGTCCCTGTGTGGTGAAGGAGAGAAAACAAACTGAGCATGCTGCAACAGCACAGCTAAAGCAAACCCAGAGAATCCCAAGAATGCCAGAAGTATTCGTACCATAGGACCGGACGGACCCCTCGGTCCCACAACCTGGGGGAAAAATCAACAGAGCGTCAGTGTTAATTACAGAGAGGCTCTACCGCTTCAAACAAACACGAGAAGAAAATCTACAGAATCCACTCAGAAGCCTGGCAGAGAGATCATAGACACACTCCTCGTACTGACAGCACACACACACCTTTCCTCAATCAAGAAAAAAACAGGAAAAAACCATATACTGCCTGCATTGAATTTCAAATCTGATGTTTCTTCTTCAAAATAACTGTTTGTTCTTGGCTTTTTTTCTTATGGGCCATGTATTAGGGTTGTATACAAAATCTTCATGCATTTTCATCTCATATTTTCTGCGTGTCACCGTGATGGTGTTTAGTGTTTGTGTGACTGACACTCTGCACCTTCTATATATGTCAATATATTAATATCAGTCTTCTCAGCTTGTGATAGGCCCTGGTCCATCATGTGACTTTCTCCTCATCACCTGATTTTGATGGTTATTAGTGTAGGTACAAAACATTACGGTGGTAAATTAATATTACACCAGTTAAAGACTGGACATTTAAGTTAAATCTGTATTCTAAAACATTGCTACTGTATTTATGCCAGTTTTTACTTTGTCGACACACACACACACACACACACACATCAGTGATATAAGTCTAAAGCTTACATCTGTTATGTCTCCTGGTTCTCCCTTTTGTCCCTGTTGCACAATGAAGATACACAGCAATAAATGATGTGGCATTATTCATATTAAACACAAGAGTACACAGACAGTGTGGAGAGATTGATTTCTACATCATACACACACACATGAACTAACATCTCAGACCAAACACACATCTCTAGACGGGATGAACCTGAGACGTAATCATAAGCTACAATGCTTTCAAACAGACATTAACCACAGACTCACCTTAGCACCTGGCAAGCCTGTTATCATCACGGCATGAAAGAGAAAAAACAGTGTTAAAAGAGCATCATATAAAAGCAGGTCCTATCCGCTGCATTCATTTCAGATTCCTGTCTTGAACTGTCTAACTGTTGGTGTTTTCGATGATAATGATTTCTAGTGATCATCACGGTCTTGACTACAGAGACGGCTCTGCATTTGATGAATAAATAGTTTAATCTGGTCATTATACATTAGCATCACTCTGTTCTCCTACTTGCTCATGTTCAGTGCTTTGCTACGATCTGTGTTGTTGAAAGCGCTATAGAGATAAAAGAGATTGATTGAATGATTCTGAATCTTCACTGCTCTGTCCAGTATCTGTGGCGGTTCTCTGATTACCGATGACACACGTGTTCAGACATGTGCACCAATCTATGGCTTTCTGCAAACGATGAGTTACAGAGAACTGATTAAAGCAACTTACTCAGGCTGCTTTCAAACTGTTTACATGGTTTTTGGATTGTTCCAATTATAATGCTATCGCTTGCATTGTGGAGGTTGTGAATCCACCACAGACCAAAACATCACATGTACTATTTAGTAAAAGATTGTGTTCAGTTTTTTTGTTCGTGATTAGTTAGAAGCTTAGCTTTGTCCATTTTGTGACACTATAAAGTAATCAAGAGATTTGATGAACCCGAAGCGTTTGTCTGCACGGCACATGAACAGAGAAGCTGCTAAATAAGTCAATCCTGAACCCCGGACGGTGAAGTCCTGCAGAGTTTAGCTCCAACACACTGGCCTGGAAGTTTCTATCGAGTCTGAAGCTGGTTCAGGTGTGTTTAATTATGGCCGGAGCTAAACCCTGGTCCTCCAGGAGTTCCTAACAACCGTTAATGCTGCGGTGTAAATGTAAGCCGTTCACCCTCGTGCATGTCATAATAGATCTCAAATATGTCCGAGCCTGGTCAGGGCAGGAATAACACACTGACCTCTATCTCAGCCCCGCACCAGGGGCCTTTAAACAGGTCGTGGTGTCAGGTTTGACATTATAAATACGGCATTACGATGCTTGAGAGTTAGAGACATAATTATAAAAGATCACAGTTTACCTACACATGAACTGAGGGCAAGCTACAACCTGCCACCGACGTGACAGACGGAGACTGGTGTGCGGTTCACATCTGACCGCGGGACAGCAGAGCAAACACGGAGAGGCTCCGAGGCAGGGCTTTGATCTGAAGCAGATGTCAGCGGCGGGAGGCTCATTCAGAGATGCTTTCTCACGTGCATCACGATCTATCTCCATAAGCTGTGATGTGGCGGCATAAGAGCTTCACAAGTTTGTCACCTATTTGTTCCTTCTTAACTGTTCCTTAAACCTTGGACTGGTCTAATCTAAGATAAGATTAAATAAAATCAAAAATGTAGCAATAGTTCAAAATAAATGTGTGAAATTTACAGTCAAGAGTAGAGTTTTGCACGTGTCTGTCATGAGCACAAACACACGACACCATGTTAACACATTAACTTTAGATGTAAACCTAATGTTAAGAAAAAACATTGAAGATAAAACAGAATTTTTTGGCCATCATTCTGACAAGCTGTCAGCGGAACGACGTAACGATCAGGGTTGTAGCGTTCACACAGCTTTCACAGGATCTGTCTACGGCAGGGGGACAAACACTATTTGAACTCCTTTCTTTGTAAAGAAATGAGGAACTTTTGTAAAGGTGACTACGAGAAATCACTCGAAGAATAAAGCTCCTTCCATGACTTTCAGTCAGAGACGAAACTCTATACCACGTCTGCTGAAGTGAAGCTCTCTCTAAATGATTGCCATATGTGTCCATCACACTCCTGCCGCCACTGATATCCACTCCAGACAGCGTCTCACCGGGGTTAGTCTGCTCAGATTGTTTGTCAGGTTGCTTTGGGTTCTTGTTCTTTTTTTTTTGAAAGGCAGCTATTCATTTTTAAGGTGCTTTAAAAAAAACAAACAACCCCAAAACCATCAAACAAATATGAATACAACTGTAATTTATTTATAAAAGTGAGAGATAAATAAATTACGACCAGGGGAGGAGGGCTGGTCAGCAGCACAGACTGGGCAGCACTCTCCAAACGGGATCTCGGGTTTGGAACAGTCTTTCAGCTCCTCGCAGATGATTTCGTCACACAGGACCGTGCCGGTGTCGCAAACACAGATGCGACATGGCTCTGGCTTCCACACGTCCTTGTCCCTATAGAACTGACCGTCCTGTGTGCAGCTGCCGGGGTCTTCTGTGAGGAAGAGGAGGAGGACGGCGAGGAAAAGGAGGAGCAGAGGAAGAGAAGGAAGAGGAGGAGGAAGGAGTAGGAGGCTGGTGAGTGAGTGAGTTACAGCACAGAGCTTCAGGTGAAACACACCAATCACATTAAATCCATGATTTGCATCTGAGATCCCAAACCACAGAAGGATTCGTGTCACATGACCAGGTGAACGGTATTAGTGTAATGCTCCAGTAGAAAGCAGTAAAAAGTGCATCATCCACCAGATGGCAGTATAAATCAGATATCAATGAATCCAGCTAATTATCGATCATTTCCCAGTGCTGTCCTGATTTACTTCTGCCTTCCTGTCCCGATTACTGAAGCCACACCAACCCGCAGACTCCAGTCTGTCCTTCAGTCCGCACAGGCCGCTGGAGCTCATGAATTCACAGTGCAGAGAGACTGAGGGTAATTTTGTTTACCTCACAGGCCCGTTTCATTTCTGTAAATTCCTACAGACCCCATATGGTGCTGAATGACGCCCTTCTGAAAAGTAAAGACTGAGCAATTCACAAGCTTTTGGCTAATCTAAACATAGGTCTCAGGAAGCATGTGTGTGTGTGTGTGTGTGTGCTGCCAGTTCAAACACGCCAGAGAACCAACAGCTTTCACACACACTCATGTAGTGTGTCCATGTTTTCTGGGGTCTCTCTCTTCATAGGTGTGATGGTGTTTCTACTGTACAGACTGTATGTGGTATTGTCCTACACCTAAACCTACCCCTTACAGGAAACACTACACACTTTTACATTCTCAAACACTTCATTCTGTCTGATTTAGAAGCTAGTTTCCTCATGGAGACCTAAATAATGTCCCCACAAGGTCAACATTTACTTGTTAGTATTTATTTATTCCTATCTTTGTGGAGATTGGTCCCCAGGTGCACACACACACACTCTTCCAGGCCTTCCTCACGCTGAGCTGCAGGAACTCAACCCTGAGCTCTAGCTCTTTTCTGAAGTGGAAAATGGAGGAATGCTCCAAATTGGACGCAGGTGAGGGGAGGTCTCCGGTTTCGTGCCCGTCTTTCTCTCTTTTAAACCTCTGTGTAGGTTAATGTATGCAGGCTAGGCCAGTCGCAGCACGTAAACCAATGCAGCGACTGCAGGGTTCAGACCCAGACGAGCTGATCCGTGACCCTACGGGAGCTCAGAGGAAACTCTCATACGCCTCTCGGCTACAATAACCCAATTGTTAGCTTTTGCTCAGTTTCTTTTCAGCCTCCCCCCTCCTCTCCTTCTCTGTCTCTCTCTCTCTCTGCCTAATTGCTTCTTTTCTCATTTTTTTTTTACTTTTACTGCCGTTTTTAAAACTCGCTGTGAAATATCTTCTGTTTACTGGTGAGCTTATTACTCCTACATTTCCAAAATCTGGTCACAGGAATGTGGCTCCCTGAATTATAATAGCTGCCTCTGTCCTTTTCATGTTTTTCCAATAGCTTTTCGCCAGACAGTCTTTCCTGCTTTCCCCGGACTATCGTAGCCCTGGGTAATTCAGAAAACAGATGGAAGCACTTTAACTGTATGGAACAGTAACTCTGGCGCAGGCCCACCGCTGCTGCCTTCAACTACCGATACACCTCTGAACCCTTCACAATCAGTCAGAGCTTTCTCAATCCCTCCAGCTCAAACTTTTCATAATGTGAAGGCGTTTGGAGCATCTGCCGCTGGAGCAAGCCTGGATTTGTCCTGGTGGCCCCTGACAGCAGAGGAATGTGCTCTTTTACAGACCTGACCAGCTGAGCCTCCAGGCCATCAGGAGCCCTTCAGCCAGCAATAAAACCAAGACAAATCAAACAATCAGAGTCCATAAATAAATAAATGAATCAGTGCTCTCTCTCTGTGTGTGTGTGTGTGTGTGTGTGTGGAGGCTTGAGGAATGTCCCGCAGGTGTCCTGATGGATGAAATACCCTAAATACCTCCAGACTGCCGCTTAGTGCTCTTTGTTATTCTTTGCTCTTCAATATAAACACATTCTGACCAGGAGCTATGAATCCACTTCAGAAATGCCCTAGACTAAATAAATACAAGCAGAAGAGATTTGTTTATTCTCGACTTTTGCTCATTTCTTTCTTTCTTTCTTAAAATAGAAAATAGTTATTTGGTCTGGCTTATTTTCCAATAAAAAAGCGCTGTTATTTCAGACTTACACACATTGTCCTCCGTTTAAACTTTTAAATCTTAAAAGAATCGAAGTGCATTAAAGCGGAACGTTTCTGAAACTTTTGAGCGTAAAGTTAGAAAATGGTGGGCAAACTCACGGTCGTTCTCCTCTTGGCATTTGACAACGGCCAAAAACGAGCCTAGTGTTGCCACAAATAGCAGTAAAGTCCCAGAATCCGCCGACAGGATCATGTCTAAACTGCAGACATGCGGCGTTTCAGGAGCAGAAGAGAAAGCGCGTGGGTTTAGTGTTTTCTCCTAGTGACGGGCATCCAGCATTTAGTCCAGAACAGCGCGCGATGTAGAGACTGCTGCAGAAAGTCCTAGTCCTGGTCCAGGGACCGCGGGTTTGAGTCCATGCAGCTCTGAATGGAGAGGAAATAAAAATCCACCCCTTTACCCCCCATGAAGCTGAAATCGGAGAACCTTGCCCTGTTCTCCTCTCTCGCACCCATTCTTCAAGAGCCCTCCTTTCACGTGCAGCTCAGAGACAGAAGCACAATAAACCTCTGCCAAGAAAACTGCTTTTCAAGAATAATTATCCGCGTTCAGCGCATTACGGTCCTTCTGAGAAGAAATATTTGAAGTCTGCTGTACAGGGATCTACAGCGTGTACTGTAAAGGATAGTAATGGTAAAGACATTGTTAGCATGTCTCTGTGTAAATCTAAAATCGTTTAGCTATTGAAATTAGGCAAGCTTTTACATTAACCCCAAAACAAAACAAAACAATTCATTCATTTGAATGAATACCAGAATGAGTAATATTATACATTTTATGCCATTATTTTTATCTTCTTATTATTATTGTTATTAATACGATATCAAAGAGAATATGTGCTATTCGGAGGTAAATCAGGAGATTTTGCTGAGGAGTCACAAATAGGTTCATTAAAGCTTTGAAACAATGCAACAAGTGCTATGAGTAACTTTTAGCTTCAACCCTAAAAACTGCTTCAACATATACTGCATGCTACATATAGCTTCAACACACTGTACCTGAACAAGCTAGTCAAGGTCTTTAGGATGACTAGAATCGTCCAGGTGTGTTGGTGCAGGCTGCAGGAGATAATCTCCTCGACATCGACTCATCAGGAGCAGAACACTGACGAGAAACAGGCCATGTTGACCAAAATTCAAATGTATATTTAATATGTATATAATGACAAACAGCCCATACATAATGCAGAAATGTAACATTTTTCGGGTGTGATGGGTAGGTTTAATTGTAGAGTTTAGGGTAAGTAGACAGGAAAATACAGTTTATAAAGTATAAAAATCCTAATGCCTATTGCCATAATGATAGGAATAGACACATTGGTTGGAAAATGTTGACACTGATCTAATGGCCAGGTGTTATCAGTAGATTATCAGACCTGCATTCAGCCTTAAGACAAAGCAATCACTGTAACCAAACATTATGCTAATTAAACATTGTATTTAGATATATATGCATTTATTAAGGTCACATGCAATCAACAATAAAATACTGGAAAGATGAAGAAATAAATAAGATCAACCTGCGTCTGGACCACTCAAGGACATTCACAGAATTGTCTATAAGCCACTCTTCTGCCAGTCTGAGTTTCTGAATGCTCTGGCTATATCTATATTTTGGTGCACTGTGCTTCTCTTCTACTCGGATGAGTCCCTCAGTTACTGCTGCTGAAACACAGCCCCACAGCACACTTTACTTTTGAAATGGTACTCTGCACACTGTAAAAAGTAATGAGATGACTTTACTTAGAAAAGCCATGGAAATACCTTTTGACTTGATACTACTTACCTCATCTTTGTACAGTTAACTTACGTATTTGTAGAGGTTACCATAAAGTATCATTACCGGTAACTAAATTTCAAAAGTTAAGCTAACTTACAGTTTTAAGTTAAGCTTCATAAGAAGAACTCAAACAAAAGAGTTATTCTGTTTGTTCATTTTACTAGAGGGATCTGTGGAAACTGATTGCCTTAAATTTCTCAAGCAGGGTGTGCTCAAAGTTCTAAGAACACTGTAAAATACAATTAGTTGACCTTACTCAAAAAAAGCATGCAAACCAATCGCCTTAAAAAAAGCAAGTAAATGTTACAAATGAATGATAACAATTTTTTATTATAACATACACACATACAATTTCAAACAAATTTAAGTTCAAAGTTAAAGGTAATAATTTTCAATACAATTTTAACTTGTATTAAAGACTTTTTAAAACAAAGCAAAAACAATCTGATTGGGAAATGCTTCTAAGCACTTTTTATTACAAGTCAAATATCACACTGTAAATGTTTTCACAGTATTTGATAATCCAAATGTAGCAGTAATTCAAACGTAGCACTGGACAGTCCGTAAGCAAATGATTGAGGCAGATTCCTTGCAGTACTTTCCTGAACAACGATGGCAGAAGACACAGGGTCCAGGCAGAGAAGATCTGGAGAAGTACTTCATCTCCAGTGATAGTCAGTACCCCTACCCCTGCTTAAGTAGGTACTACATTTAAAACAGTGGCGGCTACTGGTCTGTCATATAGGGGAAGCTCATTTTTAAAAAATATTAAACTCTGTAAAAGTGAAACAAGGAATGTGGTGTATAATTGTGTGAAA
>JAUMHR010000060.1:1259574-1270896 GCA_032361145.1 Enteromius fasciolatus | reverse complement strand
AAAAACTCAATTTGTGAAATGTTATCTTAAACTGATCAACGAGGGAACCTTAAATTAAACATTTCCACTGAACATTAGGTTAATAGGCTACTGCATAGTTTCTACAACAAACTTGATAAAACAAGAATGCATATTTTATGCAATTTAATGCAATTTCATCTGAAATAACTTCAAAATTATGGCCAATTCCAAACTTTTTCAAGTGAAAAGTCAATAAATGTCACACATTGCATTACTTATTTTTTATTATACTTAAATATTGAAATGATTTAAATGTAAACTGACATTAACTTGAGCAGCTATGTTTTCCTACTCAAACGGTCTCTGTTTCGCCGATGCAGTGGTGTTGCTTTTATTTTTAAATGCGTGCTCATATTTGTTGTAACTTCGCATGCGCTTCAAGTTCAGCTTTATTTTTCAGATGTTGCCATGGTGACTGGCAATATCTGCGCTCCATTGATAATGCCAGTCCACCGCCTGGCAGGGCTGCAAGAGCGAATTTTGACGCTCTCGCCAGAGACCCGTCTAATTTTCTCTTGCATATTTAATATTGCGGATTAAGCAAAAATGGTTTTATCCAATTACTCGATTAATCAATGACATTTTCAGTAGAATACTAGATTAGAAATAGTGCTGCAGCGATCAAATGATTTAGTAATGTCAGGAGACTGCTAAACATTATACAGTATTCACAGACATCCAAAACTCAAGTGCTCGCCATGGGTGCCTGTTTAAAGTGTTGGACAAGTTTAATTTAGGTGCAGATATTATTAACTTGATTCAATCTCTTTACTGTGCACCAACTGCTTGCGTCAGTACGAATGGCCTTCGCTCTCTTCCTTTTCCATTGGGACGAGGCACAAGACAAGGTTCCCGCTCTCCCCTCTCCTTTCACCTTAACTCTGGAACCCCTTGCAGAGACGATTAGAACTCACTGATATCCAGGTTGAGATTGGTCAGTCAGTTCATAAAATTGCATTATATACTTTTTTTGTTTGATATCAGGTTACAAGATAAATTATAATGTGAAGTGATTTATCAGAACTATGGAAACTAAATCCCCACTTATTAAAAGTATAAACAATGATTTAGAAAGCTGTTTTATCCTACCCATATCTTGGGAATGTTCTTCCGCGAATATTATATCCAATGCAAATGTTACCATTCTCGTTTCCTAAAAAAATTTGGATCTGGAAATATCAGAGTATATTAATGTCTATATACTTGTATATATTTTTTTCCTTAGCTTTACATTGCATTATCTGCCAACCAGTTTTTTTCCGTGCGATAAGCTTTTGTTACTTCCAAGAAAATGCATCCTTATTGATTGGATATATTCTAGACCCCCTTCACTTTCTCTCTGGTATCGAGAGATCTTTAGAATATTGCCTATGGAGAGACTAACTGCAGTGGTTAGGGGAAACAGTGTCATGGACAATGCCTATAGGCTCATTCTGTCATGTGACTTATTTGCGTTAAAGTCCCCTTTCTCAACAAAATGTTTTCAAACATTTCTTTGCGATATTTGAAGTATAGACTTAATGCACTGAAGTTAAACATGCGCGTTGACACACGAGAAACGAGCTCCTCTGAACAATACATTGAATTACATTAAATAAAGACAAAATAAAACAAGCCAAGCTAATGAAACAATAACTAACACATGGTCCAATGCCACGTCTCAAGTCGAGTGAATGAATCATCTTATAACAGGCATCCAATACTGACTTCTGGAAAAGGGGAATAACCAATGACATTTGAGATTACAACTAAAACAGCAAGCCCCGCCCCACGACTGACAAAAATAAAAGTGTTCGCGCGAGCAGGTGAGAGAAGGTCGAGCGCAGGAATGATCACTCGAGTGCTTGTATTGGGCACAGATGACATGTCACACACATGCGAGAGTTTGAAATGAGCTTGTGGGCTCCCGTTTCCTCACGTGTAGATCGGTTTTCCTCTCACGGATATGATTTACCGCGCCCCAGCATCAGTGGTGCGCTCGCTTATTTATGGCATAGATTTGCCGCCATACACCCCCCCAACAACAACAACTTGAGTGACAGGTGGATTGCCGCTGCTGTCGCCATCATCTAACTAAGGGGGCGTGTGATTTCATCAACCAGCTTCCACCTCTTTGCGTGACATGTGGTGACGTGATGCTAAGATGGTGACAGCAGACTCAAAAGTACTCTTCAGAAACATTTGATGTTTGTGCAGTCTTCATACACCTTTGGCTGATAAAAATGGCCCACGTGATGCCATAAATGTGGCTCAGTTACCGTAAAATATATTTGTTATAAACCTAGATTATAAACCACACATGGACGGGTTTGGATGATACTTGATAAATCTGGCAGTTTAATGCCTACAAAGACAACTGGTAAGGGACAAGGAAATGCTCAGCGTGTTTTTGGACCGTGACAGAGACAGTGGTGTGGAATAAACAGTAAATGATGTGAAAAATAATGTGAACTAAACTAACTTAAAAACAAAGCATTAACACGTTAGACTGATTATATATTACGTTACATTTGTTTATTGCTTTGGTTTAATAACGGTTTTCTTAAATATAATTTTAAAACACAGTTACACCGTTTCATCACAACACCTTTTTTGCAACCAAATTTTCAAAATTGCCATAAAACAATATAATGTGATAAAAGCTGCAGTAATCATTTCAACAAATGCGACAAAGTGAATAGACGGAACAACAGATCCGTATGACTTCAGGAATAAGTCCATGTCTAATTGACAAGCTTAAGAAAACAAATATTTGAACTTGCCAGATAATTATGATGCTACTGGTGCTTTTATTTTGTGCTATTATAACAGGTATTAAATTTAATTAGAAGAGTGAAGGGAAAAAACAAAAACAAAAAACTCACCCATAAATATTTTTGACTTGCTGATCCTTCACCTCTTTTTTCTTCTGTCGACGGATCTGTTGTTTAGACTCTTTGTCGAGTTTCATAGCAAGAGCCCTCTTTAGCTGGGCCTCTTCATTGCACAGACCTTTCAGCTCTTTCTGCAAGTTTTCATTCATGGCTGCTAAACTCTGCACCTGTATAATAGACATGTATAAAGCTTGAGGAAAACAAGGTGTTTATTGGAAATGTTAAAAGCTTAAAACTCAAAGGTTGCGTCCAGGCTAACCACATGGTTATAAACACTGCGCAATCAAACAATGAAATTATGTTAAATAAAAAAAAAAAAAAGCTTTTGAATATTCAGACATTACTTTATTGAAAGACACTGTTACTTGTTTATGCAGCATGCACTAGCGGTGCACGAAAACTTCCCTCTCATTAAACCTTATCTTAATAAACGTATTCAAATACACTTTTTTTTTTATGAGCCCAATTATTTAAATGCAATATTCTTTGAAAATGGCCTCCCTAGCATACACTCAACGGTCTGTCACCGACGCCGCAACATGTGTAAATGTATGGCTATGTTCACATGGAGAGCATGTGCCGTTCACCCCACAGAAACTTACAGCAGCTTCTTCAGCACTGTGTGGATGTGTAAGGAGTCAAGCCCGCGTCCCTCGTCAGTAATCATAGCGACAGTGAACGGCAAATCAAAACGTATCATTTTTTGAAAAGAGTTCACCTGTTAAATAAAAACTGCAAAAACACAACACACACACAAAAGAACCTAACCCTATTGATCTTTACCTGCTCTTTCTGCTGGTTGGTCTTACACATGCTGCTCTGTAGGTCCTGCAGTTGTTTGAGCAGGACCTGGATCTCTGCCTCCACCTGACTGGCACACTGCACCAACATCTGAAGCTCCACCAGCCTTTCATCCGCCAGCTCCTGCCACAAACACAGAGAAACAGCAGACAGTAAATCGAACCTGATAACAGCATCAATAACCAGCAGGAGAACGGATAACGATAAAGAAGAAAAAAACAACAACTTCATTTACCAAAGCAGTGTTCCTTGGGACCGCACATTTGGATTCAGTTTTAGCCAGTTTTCTGACTAAAATGCAATTTTCTTTTAGTCATTTTAGTTGCCAAAACATATGATTTTAGTTTACTAGATCTACAGTAAATTTGTATCAGTTACAATTAGATGGGTTTACTTACAGTGTAGTTATCTAACATTTCCAAACTCATTACATTTGACATTAAGATTTCATCATGATAGACACCGATTTAACTTTATTTCTATAAGTCGAGCAGTGATTTTGCTGCTTTATTAACATCAGTGACTTTGACAATAGCAACTAAATTAGGCTGCTATTGCTTTAAACCCAATATAATCGAATGCAATGTACTGATACAGATTCCCTACCGTTTACATTCACTTAATACAGAACCAATTTATCCATATCGCTGCTCTTCTCTTAATACCACATATTGACATTTCTGAATGTTTTATGAGACTTTAGTTTATGCCCCGCAGGATTGATCAAAAGGCTATGATACAGCATTGAAGCACACAGCAGATTCATTCTGAATTAATCGTATCCCAAATCATCCCGCCCTAACATTTCAGTTTTTTTATTCGTTGACCAAAGTCAGTAGATTCTCGTCATAATTTGTCATTTCAAATTAATATTAGTTCATTTTGACGAAAATTATGTCAACAAAACACTGAACCAAAGGAGCATTCTTATCATACGTACTTTTGACATCCTAATGCCCTTCACATTCTCTTTCATCCTTTCCATCTCGTTCTTTAGTTCTTCAGGGGACTCCACAATTTGAGACTTGAGCTTGACGATCTCATCCTTCAGTGTGGCCACATCCACTTTCCTTTGAGTCTGTAGGAGAATTAAAATAGAAATATAAACACCGTTTTCATCACATCAACAAACAAGGAAAAACAATAAAATGACAAACAACAAGACAAGATTTCCTGGAGTTTTTAATGTGCATTAAATACTCCAAAAAATCCATAATAAAAAAAATGCCTCAAGTAAAAAAAATAAAATAATAAAACGAATTAAAAAAAAAATTTAAATTGCAAAAACAAGATGGCGAGTAACGTCATTATTGGGTGACCGGTCCCTTTAAAACAAACATGAGTGGGTCAAAATAACACTGGCCTGGTCTGAAAAGGAAGGAACACCCATCATGGCCTTACAACAGCTTTAATATTTCAATAACATTTGCTATTATGCACAGTATTTACAAACCTGTAGAGAACACATTCTGCTGCATGAGGTCAAGCTAAACGTGTATGTGATTTAATATGTGCTGATATGATTAGGTTCAGTGTCTTAGTATTGTGACAAACGAACAGAAGTTTGAGAACTTAAACATGTTAAAAAGGATGTTTGTAAGGGATTGTGCTGTAAAGGAAAATTTCACAGCTTTACAAAAAACAGCACTATAAAACAGTGCACAAACATTTGCTCGGTGCAGTCCATTAAATACAGGACTATGGTGCATGCTTTTAAGATTATTCTCATACTGGTCAATCAGCGCTTGTACATACATCAAGATGTCACAACTGCACAATTTCCCAGGATTTCAAATGGTCTCTGTGATTAAAATAATTAAAAAAATATAAAAAAGACGACGATAACGAAAACAAAATGGATATATAGATCACATTATGGTAAGGGCTGTAACGTTTGTCACACATCAGATCACGGTGCACTGGATAGCTGGCCAATCAGAGACTCTTATTTTATTTAATTTTTAGAACAATAGACCTTTGTAAAAATCAAGTTGTTTTACAAAAGCAGGGCTTTAAGGAGAAACAATAATGTCCATCATGTGGAAAATATCTATTTTTCATATACATAATGTTCTTTTAAACAAGTGTCATAGTGACAACAGTCAATCACATTAGCTTCTGGTTTTGAATGAATGTGACTGGCTAGCATCTGCACTAGTGCATTTGAATAAGGTCCCTGAGAAGTTGAACGGTCCTAATGTGACTCGCCGGAACCCCAATTAAATTTAGCAAAGATCTGATGTAAACACCACAGACACCCCTGTTACGACACAAAACATCAGACTTCTTATTCAGATCAAATATTGTAATATGTCCTTGGTTTAGAAGTCCTCATGAGAATAACGTGAAGACGGTTTGAGAAGGAGATTCTAACAGTTGGTCTATCTATGCACTGCATTTTTCTCTGTAACTCGTTTCACTCACTTATACCTCAATACAGAAGAAACGATGTGGTTACATCCCATTTTTATCTCCCATGCAAAAGAATAAAATCTGATCCATTTAACAAATATATACATACCAGTTTCTGTGTTAATTCTGCAATTTCAGTTTTGTACTGTGCAATCATTTCATTCATTGCGCTCTAAAGAGAGAACGAAAAAGAGGGGTGGGGTTAATGCACGTCAGTGGTGAACGTGGTCAAAACTCCCAGATATTGAGGGCATTTATGAAACAAAACATTAAGCACACAATCACAACAAAAAGATCCTGGTCAACTCACCACATCCTGATACTCATGCTGTGTCTTTGTCGTCAACTCTGCCAGAGCGGCTGCCAGCTCTCTAGCCTCCGCTTGCTGCTCTGGCGGTATGGTACTGTCAAGAAAAGATGCGTTGTGTTCACAATTAAAAAACAAAACAAACAAAAACAAAAAAAACACTTACGTCAGTTTCTCAATCTTTCTCTCAGCTTCCTTTATTTCTCTCGTGTACGCCTGGAGTCGGTCCATATCAGACCGCTGTTTAACAAAAGGTCAGCAAAAAATAAATAAATGAAAATGATGGATTTGATTTGGTATAAATTGTTGTGTAATTTGTGGTGTAAAGATTTGCAGCTCAAACAACCCAAGAACGAACACGCACAACGGAAAGATCAGCTCTTCGAGTGATCACGAACATTATTTTATATATATTACATATAAAAAAATTTAAAAAAACAGCAGCTTACAAAACTTTGCTGATGGGCAGCAGTTAGTTCCAGCCTCTGCTTTCTGAATTGCAGGAAATTTTGGATTGCACTCAGTATAATGATTGTTCGCTTGCTCTCTGTTAAAAGGGTTACAAATAATTTAGCTCTACATCACTTTTCAACATTAAATAGTCATGAAACAGGAAATGAAATAATGTAAACTAATACTACAGTTACTCTCATGACAGCTTGAATGCGTTCAAAATAAATTTTTGGGGGTGATCTATTTGGCAAGAGATCAGACATCATGTTTTGTAGTTTGCATTACACAAACAAAGAAATGTATAAATGCAGTCAGTCCTTTGTGGGGGGGGTTATCGGGAACAAACAACAGGGGAAAAAAATAGCTCTACATGTAAAGCCTGACAGAGAAAACCAAAGCTACTTACTGGGATTGAGCAAGTCATTCAGAGAAAAATCAAACACATGACAAAGCGGTAGGAACTGGCACCTAAAAGAAGTGGAAATAGCAAAAAAGTCAGCACTGAGGAATACACGCACACATATACCAAACATACTGAGTGTTCAGGTACTCTGAATTGATAAACGCTCACATGCGCATGTAAACACTCATGACTTGCGTCACCCCATCATACAGCTCGGGGTGCTGGAGGTTCTCAGAGAAGGGCACCTGTTGGAAACAATCCAGAATGAGTTCTGATCTGAAAATGCAACATGATGCAAATGAGCTCCACTTACAGCATAATGGCACTCGGGTCTGAAGCGAAAAAGAAGCTGCAAAACCCGCACGTAGAGTCTCTGAATGGTTTCAGCCTGCAAAACAAAAACATTCTTTGATGTATGCCATTTTTAATAATTAAGTTCCCCGGTTGCTGTGAAGTTTATCTTATTCTTCGCTTTCTAGGAGCGAGGAAACCCGGAGCAGTTCAGTGCTCGCGCAGCGGAGTATTCAGCACCTTCGGGTTCGGAGTGACATCGTTCTTGGTGAAGTGCTTGGCCTCTTGTCCGATCAGCACCTCTGTCCGGTAGAACTGCACGATCGCGTCCACCTTGTACACCGGGAAAGTGTTTTCAGCCATGTCTGCTAGCCAAAACAAAGTAGATTACCAGATCTATCGTCAGCACACGCGTCAGACAGACACTGTTTACAAACGCGTCGACATTAGCGCCTGTCTAACCCTGTGACGAACATTATAAAACTCCGACACGAGGAACTCAAAGATACAGAATTAACGTTAGATTACCATCTTTCTCGCATTGCTGGTCCGACATTACTGAAACTCTACAAATAATACCAAACTATTGTACTAACCAAGTTTACGCGTGAAACCCTCGCCGTCAACTGAAGCAAATTTAAACTTTAGGCGCCTCTGTCGTCACTTCCGCCTTGCTTTCCCTACGTCACGAAGAGTCGCAAACACAAAGCGTGCAGCTCTCTCTACTGGCTAGATTATGCGTAGTCGTGAGCAGTTTTATTTTTTATTACATAAGGAATTATTGCTGGGATAAGATTATGTAGTCATCATGACGAATTATTATTAATTTAAATATCAGTAAAAGTTGAACATATAGTTACTCACTTAGTAAATACACCAAAAGGTTTTTTCCCCCCAGAACAAATAAAATACAGAAGGATGAGAAGGAAAGTACTTTTGGTTTACCTTAAGAATCTAATAAGGCCCTAAATATTATTAGATGTATTATTAGAATATCTCTGTAAAGCTGTTCGGGGTTTCATATGCGATGTGAAAATACAAAATTAACTCATCAGGTGTGCGTGAAGGATGTAAAGCTAATCATTATAGTCAAAACCAATGTATAATAATCGCTAAAACTGTTTCTACAGAAACATTTATGAGTACCCTGTCATCGCAGAAATCCAAATAATTTCAAAGGCCTCATAAACGTTTATTGCAACGGTAATAATAAAATCTATATACGATTGAGCATTTTATAAATATAATTACAAGCAATGCCTTTTGTGTACCAATACGTTACACGGAGATGAGCAAAAACAATAATAAAATGTGTTCTGAGAGGAAAAGTGCCCCTCTCCAAGAAAAAATGGATAATGGGTAACATAAGTCCGTAGTAACTCTATAACTAATTTTTACTATTTTAGGGGATGCAAATGTGAGATCCGTTTGAAACGCCTTGCCGCGTGGCAACGTGAGCAAAAGCAAAGTCCGTGATTGGCTGTCTCCAGGCTGACGTCAGAAACCCCGCCCGCGGCGTCGCTGTTTGTTGTGATGTGGCTGCTGTAGTTTGTCGCTGGTAAGAGCTGAACATGTGCGGAATGCGACGAGGTCGTTGTTCTGTGTGTTTACCATGGTAAAGCAGTCCTACAGCAGCGCAGGTGCAGTGCTCCGTCTCCTCCTCCGTCAGCCACAGCTCTCTCTGCTCAGCGATGTCCCTGCTGGACTCCGACGACAGCTACGATTTAGTCTTCAAAATAGTTCTCGTTGGAGATGTCGGTGTCGGCAAAACCTGCGTGGTTCAGCGCTTCAAGACCGGCATATTCATCGAGAAACAGGGGAACACGATCGGTGTGGACTTCACCATGAAGACTCTGGAAATACATGGGAAGAGAGTGAAGGTTAGTCTGCTCTCATTATAGACGTGTTTTATTGTGATCTTCATAAGTCGCTACATTTCCTCATAAAATAATGCCAGCCAGTCTCTTAATATGGTGATCACGTTTTGTAGCAGAAATGGCCTTACTAACGATGCGGCTCCTGTTATTACTGTACGCCATATCGCATTTATTTGGGCTTTACTGCTAAAGAAACTGAGAACGACTAACACATCACAGTTTTACACAGACGTGTAATTATTATAGCTGTCGTGACATTTATATTTTGTCATGGTAACCATTTTAAGAGCGTTTCCTGTCGGCGCTGGCACTAATGACGTGGACAAATAAAAGTGAAAGTGCAGTGAAGTGTGTCGATAGGGTTTAGGGTTTAAAGTTGGCACACGGTGTCACTGCACGGTTATGCAATAGCCAAGAAGGTAGTTAAGCTGTAAACAAAGTCTAAACGAATGCGTCTGTGGAGTCCATTGAGTCGTGTTTCTTCTGGAACATTCATCAGCTCAAGAGCTGGGCTAACATCTCAACTCTTCTTTCCCTATGTGCCCTAAGGTGCTTTATTTTGCATGTTACACGTTAGTTTTCGTATGAAACTGTTATGTAAGTGGCTTAACCAAGCACCCTGTCGTTGAGTGAAGAGTGTTGGGTAGTTCCTGGTGCTGTGACAGCAGGCTGACGGATGCCAGCTCAGCCAGAATGGGACTTCATTGTGAAATCTCACTGTCTCGTCGGCTGATTCAGCAAACATCAGCACTTTTTATTGTCTGTGTTGAGATTGTGTTCACTATTGTCTTTGACGTGCCATGATTACTTGCCTAGTCTCTGCAGGGCCCTTTGTGTAATACATATGAGAAGCTGTCAGACTCTGTGATGGATGCATAAAGATGGCAAACAGTCAGACGGGTCGTAACTGACCCACAGGTTTTCAGTGACCAGTGGTGAGAGCAATGACTACAGTCTCACAGGTTTGAGACCACTGTGAATTTATTGATTGATTGTCTGATTTATGTCTTGTATTTTAAACTTAGTAGTATAATTGTCGTTTTGGGTTAAAAAAATCTAAATTGAGAAAAACTATTTAAGATTCTGCACTAATTCTAGGTTATTAATCGAGTAAGTATTTGCTTTTGATCAGGTTAAAGGCCAAATCTGTTTAGCTTTTCATTCATGCAGATGTTTATTTAATATTTCCTTCTGTCTTTAGTGTGACAGCACCTTTAAAGTTCCTCCCCATGTTGTTCCAAGCCTGTATGCATTTCTTTCTTCTGTAGAACACAAGATATTCAATTAATATGTGAACGACATACAAATATGTATTATTAATCAATTGAAGTAAGGAAAAAAGTTTCTAAGCTTTCTAAGCAGAGACAGCTCCTTTTACTAACGGTATAGCACAGCTCAGATTTCCCTTCTACAGTAAACAACAGCAAACACATTCACTAGTGAGAAGTTACTTATAATGTAGCAACATGTCCACAATAATTACACCGTATCAAACACGAGTACATTATCTTTAAAGACACCTAATATAGAGTGGGTGCAACACAATAAAAAAGTAAATGTTTTGTGGTATAGTTACAGATTTGGGACACAGCCGGACAGGAGCGGTTTCGTACGATCACACAGAGTTACTACCGCAGCGCTAATGGTGCCATCATCACTTATGACATCACAAAGAGAGCCTCGTTCATGTCTGTGCCCAAGTGGATGGAGGATGTGAAGAAATACGGTGGCTCCAACATCGTATCTCTTTTAATTGGTGAGCGCAAAGCTAGTTTCCTTTATTAATTGCGGCCTGTAATTATAGTTAGTAATGATGCAGATGTAACAGACAGCTACTGTTACTCACCGAGTCTGTTACACAGATACCTACACTTGAGTACAATC
>JAUMHR010000060.1:1212993-1223027 GCA_032361145.1 Enteromius fasciolatus | reverse complement strand
CCGCATGTCATGGACGTCCACTTGGACTTATGCTCTCCTATACTCACATAGTAACCTCTCCCTTCTAAGTATGACCTGTATATGATAAAGGATATGGTAAAGGATTGGTTTATTGTTGTTTGCATGTGATTATACATCATTTATTGTTATTATAATAGTAAACACACCTTAAAAAGTGTTACTGGTCATCTTGTAAAGTGTTACCGTTTAAGTAAAAAATAAATAAATAAAATGAACTGTAGTCAAAACAATTTTATGCAACTACTTACCTTTATAAAATAAATAATTTGAGCAAATAAATGCAGGGTTGTAAAAAACCCAATTCTGACAAAAGAGGTTTGAAGCGAGCTGCTTGGTTTATCGTCAGAAACAGTCAGTGGCTTTAAACTTGCTGGTTTTGTTCTAAATGTTGTCGAGAGCGGATTGTGAAAGAGGTTATGGACACATCAATCAGCAGAAGCTAGCGACGCCTCTCATCTGCCAGTCTCCCACTTCTCCTTCACCAGTAAGCTCCTTCATTTATCACCGAGCTCCAACCGAAGCCTCGCTCCACCAAACCTTCCTGTCCCGTCCAGCTGGAAATGATATTTTGTCAAAGAAGATATGCATCTGCTGCAGGGTGCAGTGAAGTTCAGATTTTGCAATCACTACAGGGTGTGTTCAGACACACACACACAATAAAAACATGATGTAATGACTCAAAGTAGCTTTGCGTGTTACGGAGCCGCACGCACCCTGCCTGCTCGAGACTTCAATGGGAAGACATTCATTAAAACACACACACACACACACGCACAGCAGCGTAGGCGGTTTCAGAAAAGGTGTGTGATGACTTGAGCGAATCACATGTCAATCAAAATCCACACAGCCCATCCAGAAGTTAACATTTATTTACATATTCAAATACATCTGACATTTAACGGCTTACATGTCATTTCAAATCGATGAAAAATGCTTTCTTTTAAAAATCTTGTTTTTTTTCTTATTTACATACATTTTGTAAATTAATGTAAAAAAATTAAGGCTTTAGAATGATTTGAAAAAGAGTTCCTGACTGAGAACAATAAAGGAGAAACAAAAAACCCCTTGAAGATTTAGAAAAAGGTGGATACTGTATGTAAAAGACAACATATTTAAATTCAGAATTGAAGGCAAAAAGAGCAGATGTTTGAAAATAATCTTAAGAAAGTGTTGAACAAGCAAATAAAGCTGTGTGACAAACATTCAGATGGGGTCATAGTGCTGTGTGCTGGCCTGAACTACTGCTGGGACACACATGCTGTGTGAATCTGAGTTTGTCTATAATGGACACAAATCAAACATGGTAAAACAGCGCCCAAAAGCCTGAGACCTGAGCTCATTCACATTCTTTTCTAATAAAATACACTTCAATATAAAATAGAGACAATCTCCATGTTAACTAATATATATATACAGTGCTGTCGAATTATTAATTGCGGTTAATTGCATCCTAATATATACATGTGTGTACTGTGTATATTTATTATGTATAAATACACAGATTCAGTATATATATATTGAAAATATTAATATATAAACATCATATCTTTCTGAAATATATAAATGCATGTGTGTGAATTTATTTACACATAATAAATACACACAGCACAGACACGTATGTTGTGTAAACAAAACCTTTTATTTTCTATGCAATAAAGCATACGACAGCACTAATACTAATTCTATATTATTTCGTATAATATTATTTATGAAATATTAATCTGAAAATGCTTCATGATATAATATGCACCAAAAAGTCTTTAACATGATGAATAATATACAGTATTTATAAATGTATTTATATTTGCATAGTTACCTGGAAAAACCTTGTCTTATTTAATCTTTATTTAGAGGTGGTCTCAGACTTCTGCAGACGCTGGATTAAAGCCATCTTCAGAAATGAAAGAAGGAGTGTCACGTTGATGTCCATGGCTTTGTCTGTAAGGCTATGAAAGCTAAATCAGCTGCTGAAGCGTTTTCACAGTGGTCCTGCCCTCTTGATCCAGCATCAGTCTAGTACAGGTCTCTCATGATCTCCTGCAGCAGGGGGTGCAAGCACCAGTCCACCTCGCTCTCCTTCAGCAGCTGGATCAGCTGCACGTGATCGGTCACCAGCTGACGCAGGTCCGTCATCTTCTGCAGGACCTTAGCGAACAGCTGCAGGGAGTCGGGGTGGTTCATCTTCAGCTGCAGCTCCAGAGAGTGAAGAACCGTCTCCTGCAGGTCCTCGATGGGCTTGACGTTCAGCAGACCCGGCCGATCTGACGGAGGAGAAACACAAGAGCTGAGCTTTTCCTTAGAACAAACTCCTCTGCTAAAGGAGTGAGAAAAACGATTGACGTAAAACTGAAGAACACCGCTGACCCACCTCCGCTCAGGATGATGACGGCCAGGAACAGAGCCATGTCGCAGTCGTCCAGCTCCAGCGTGTTGAACTTGACGGAGAACTCAAACTTGGGCTCCATCATCTCACAGAAGGGCTTGCGCAGGCTCTTGAGGAACTCGCGGGTCATGAAGATCTGGCCGTAGGAGATGAGCGTGCCGTCCTTGTTCATGAGCGGCGACATCATGATGATGATCACCTCGATGACGCCGTACTTCAGCAGGGTCACCTGGTCGTTGAGGTCCAGGTTGACGAAGCCGGGGATGCTCTTGGCGAACTCGGTGACCTCGCTGACGGCCTCGGCCGAGCGTGACTGACAGCTGTGGAAGAAGCGCAGCTCCACCTCGTGCATGATGCCCATCTCCGCCCGCCGGAGCTCCTGAGCTGGCATCTGCCTGCAGTTGATCATCTGCTCGCCCTCCAGCAGAGACTTGGTGTCGTGAATAACGAACGGCTGAAAAGAACCATTTTTAATTTAGTCATGCATGATGTGTTTGTATTTATATATGCACAGCATTAATCATTTGACAGCACTACTTAAAGGGACCTTCGTCTTCTGAGCACAAATGAGGGTATATTTGATGAGCTCTCTGCCCCTCCGTAGACAGCGATACAACAAATATTTCAGTCGTGTTGCTGTCTATGGAGGGTTGAACCAACACAAGTGATATGTTCACAATCTGATCGGGCTGAATGACGAAGCACTCCAATCACGAGGTGTGATTTAAAGACAGATCGGTGTATGACATCACGGATCGGTCAGCAGACCATTTCCTGTGTTTCTCACGCACTGACTGAGCTGTTGAGAGAAACCAGGCGCACATGATCTCCCTGTTGCTCTAGACTAAATATCAACTTGCACAAACACAAAGCTGCAACGATTCAAACCGTTCAATGACAATCATTTCTCTATTTAATGAGAGTCCTGCGTTCGTGGATATGACTGCCGAGCAAAAACACTTCCTGATTTCACGCCGTCAGAATCAAGTTAGACGGTAGGTCCTCTGCAGACAGAATCTGTCTCTGGGTATGATTCCTTCTCTGAGCTCATCTTTCGTTTTCTGTCAGCTTCCTTCCAGTCGTCTGCATGAGCGCTCGAGCTCTGAATGTGGAACTGATCAGGCATGAATGAAGACGCTTCTGATAGATACAGCTTTTATATTTGTGTAGGCCTTTCTTTCTGCAGTCTGTGCCTTTCTAAATATTTCTCCTGCGCAGAGAGCAGATGTTTGGTATCACTGGCTCTGTTAGTCAAAACAGCATAACAGCCTTGCTCATATCTCTTCTAGAGACACACGATGCAGGCGTTTTCTGCGTGGTATGTTTGTTTTGAACTTATTTCTCCTGTCAACAGAACAGGAATGTTCAATATGAGCCCCAGGGGCTTCGTTTAGACCTTCATTAGTGCGGAAAATATGACAAAAGGAGCACAAAGATAAGAAATGTGAATTTGTTCTTGTTGAAATATGTCTTTTGTTATCTGAAGCAGCGATATTCATACATTTGTCCCAAGTGTCCAAGTAATAACTTTAAAAAAGATATAGATTTTGCCAACAAAAAATACTATTAATTTAATTCTATGTTTTTATTTGTTTATATTTATATTCATACGCATAAGTGTGAATGAATCGCATCCAAAATAAGTTTTTGTTCACATAATGATTGAGTGTGTACTGTGTATATTTGTTATTTGTATATAAATACACACACATATGCTTAATAATTTAAAAACTATTTTATGTTTCTATATTAACTTTATTTGTGTATAACATCAAAATATAAATATATAAATGTATAGACATGTAAATATTTTCAAATACTGTATGGATGTGTATTTATAGGTAAATAATACACACACTAATATTTATATATATTCTCACTTTCTATATATATGTATATATAAACAGAGAGAAAGAGACTGATACCCGGAGATTTTTACAAATAATTTATTTAAAGAAAAATTGGCTAATAACCAGAAAATGATTATACTTTAGGGAATGTTCTTGAAACAGTCTAAGAGTGAAACTACGTTGTTTTTCTGATCAGCTACAGATGGTTCGCACGACAGGTTAACGCTGGAAACTGAACTTCTGCTTCAGGTGTCAGACTCACCGCGCTGTCGCTGGTCTTCCCGGACAGTATGGCCCTGGCCTTGGCTTTGGTCAGGGGGAAGTACTTGAGATAGGACTCGTAGAGATGCCTGGCCAGCGCTCGGAGATCTGCAGACTCGGGGTGCATGTGGTCCGCGTCGCTGGAGAACTCCGCCAGCAGCTTCTCCTTCTCGGCTTGGGGCATTCGACCAAAACGAATGGCTGGGAAAAAGCAAACAAACACACAGTTGAAAACCCCCAAGTCCCAGATCCGTCATGAGCGTCCCGGGTCTGCAGGGATCTTGTGTGGGAGTTTGTTTTCCGTGTTTCAGTATGTTAGCGCAGGTCATTACGACCGCTTCACACTGCCCTCCATGACTTTAATATAGTGCCTGGCAAAACCACTAAATCTTATCATACATATCATCTCAGACGTTTACTACATTTTATAATGTGTGACCCTGGTTATAAGTGTCGATTTTTGGAAACTGATCATCTTTCTAGTGATGACTGGTTTGTTAGGAGAGGACAATATTTGTCTGAGATATAATTATCTGAGGGTGCAAATACAATCTCAATATTGAGAAAATCATCATACTGATAAAAATGTATTATAATATATTTGCGTATGGCTGGAAATATACAAAATATCTCCATGGAACATGATCTTTAACCCATGCAGTGTATAGTCGTGTATTTCTACAGATATCCTGTGCTCTGATGACTGCTGCTGTGCTCCAGAGACACACATTTCATTCAGTGTCCTTATATTATAGACGAAACCACAGCGCTTTTCCAATTTGTCACGATAACGAGGACGCTAAAGAATTCATGGTGCAACAGTAAAACAGGACAGTGATGTTGTCTAGTGATGTAACTCTATCAGAGACGCTCCCTCGTTTCACATCTAATAATTACTGAAATTACTGAAACTATTCACAGCCTACACGCAGAAAACTACACATTGAACTAAATGACTAAATACTCTGATTTGGTACAGGCATTTTGGTTTAGACTTTAAATTGAAATATTGAAATGGAATATTAATCAAAAATATTTCTTTTTCCAAAGACATTTCTGTTTAGTATTATATTATAATGATATTATTTTTAAATGTATTTTTATTTAATTTTATAATTCTGATTATATAATTTATATATTAAATTATTATTATATATTATTTTTAAACATGCATTATTTAAATAAAATTACTTTAATTTCCTTTAATTTAATTTCTGTGGGTAATGTTATTGTTGCTTTTAGACAAACTGAACCCCCCCTCAAAAAAACCCAAACATGTTTAACCTTTTAATCTGACCAACATTAAAATGCACTATATATTAATGTTTATAATATAATATAAACCCACAACGGAAAGGTTTATTTTGTGTCCAGCCAGGGAAAGTCACAGAAAGCATCTGTGTTCAGAATGATGTGTAAAATAACGTCAGAGTATTATTTATGAGGGAACCACTCCTTTAAGCAATGTGAAAGATGTTATCATTATTAGTTACTCATTACGATCTGCATGTTAACCTGGTATCGATTCTTTACGATCATCACATGACATTTACACAGCTTCTAATCTAACAGCACATGAATCTGTGCACTGAAATCTCAACTTTCACGAAAGCTGTGACTATTTCCACTGAATCTAGGACGGCCGCCGTGATCAAAGGCGACAGAAACAAGGACATAACCAGCCTTAAAAACAACTAACCAAGCTGAAAATAAGCTGCTGAAATCTACATTTCTAAGTGTCTTCCGATAAACCCTGGCGTGTTTTCAGGCCAGTCAGACAGGAAACATGAAAATGTGCCCTCAATCTAATATATGAGATGATATTCTGTATACCCTTCTTTGAAACCTTTGATCAGGACTGATAGCATTATTTGACTTGGGGGTTGGAGAGTGATTGTGTGTGACGTTTGTTGACCCACGCAGCCAGAAGTTTCCCAATATTCCTCATGTAGGAAGTAAACACTCTCTTTCATGTATATGCCTTGACTTTCTGATTGATGTGACGTGTGCATTATTATCACACCTTCTGTAAACGAGTGCATGTGGACTACCTTTCTCCCGCTGTACGCTTGGCCAGAGGCCAGAGCCAGTGACACAGCATGTTTGTGGCTGCCTGTCCACGCTTTCATGAATCATTGATAAAGACACAGGCAACCAACCACCACAGAGAGAGGGAGAAAACAGAGCGGGCCAATGGGAGCCTGGCGAGCCGATAACTCTAAACTTGACTGACCTCTCCGAGCAGAGCTTAACACCTGCAGACCGACACAATACACTCAGAGACGCTCAGACACGGCGTAACTCAAGAGCCTTCGGGGACAGATTCCAGAATAAGAGGCTCAAACAGAAGGCAAAAGAGGAAATGAGAGAATTAAAGCGGAGGGGAAATAAAGAAGAAAGAAGAGGAAGCAAAACGCAAAACCATGCATGTAAACATAAATATAAATAATTATCTTCAGTTGGTTTCGCGGAAAAAGAAGAAAGAATTTAATTTACTTTAATTTAAAGATTGAAAGAAAGAAATACCATTTTAAACAATAGAAAAACAAACAAGCCGACTAAAACCATGGATGTAGATATAACTAAAAGCCTTGAAGAAAAAAACTAACTAAACAAAAAACACTAGCAAAACACAAGCAAACTAAAATATCACATATAAAGCATTGAAAACTACATTTACACATAAATATTTAAATGTAAAAAACATGGAAGTCTTTACTTTTGAAATCTAATTTGATATTTAGGAAAATAATCAGCAATAAAAATGCTTAAATCTAAGCGGAAAGGAGAACATTAAATCGTTAAAAAAATTACAAAAAATAAATAATAACGTAATAAAAATAAATTAAAGAGAGAGAAAAACAGGTTACAGGTGTCATTTTGGCTTTAAGCCCTGAGGCAAAGAAGACACACACACACACACACACACTCACTCATGTTGTGTTTCCATGTTTTATGGGGTCTAGGTTAAATTCACATCTTTGGATGTTAACGTATGCTGTCTGCTGGTGTTGATAATAATACAGTTATCTATTGCTCTTGGTACGAATGGGCTCGAAATATCCGAGAGTGTGTGATTAAATTGTGTTAGGACCAAATTTTCATTTTCTATAATATATATTTAATGGGGTTCACACTGAAAATCTGGGATTCAAACCTCAAAATAAATAATTCTTGTGGAAATTATTAAATAAAATGAAGAAAAAATATTTCTAAAATATAAAGAATGTACATTGTGTTTTTAATGTAAAATTTATTAAAAAGTTTAAATTTAATATTATATTAATATTAATATTTATTATTATTATTATTATTATTATATAATATAATAATAATTGTTAATAATATATTTCATTCATTAAAATGTATTAATTTATAAAAGAGCATTAAAAAATGGTTAGATATTAACTAACTATATTGTCCATGATATCAACCTCTCAAAACAAAAACACATTCTCATCTCATTTATATGTTGAAAGGCATGCTGAATATGTTGATAAAGAAACAATTATGTACACACACACACACACATCATAGGTGTAATGGTGTTTCTACTGTACAGACTGTATGTGGTATTGTCCTACACTGACCCTACACCTAAACCTACCCCTTACAGGAAACACTACACACAGACTCTCAAAACACTTCATTCTGTGTTCATAAGCTTGTTTCCTCATGGAGACCTAACAAATGTCCCCACAAGGTCAAAATTTACTGGTATTCCTATCTTTGTGGGGACAAATGGTGTACCAGGTGCACACAACCAAACACACACACACACACGCGCACACACACACACACACCCACACACACAAGATCTCTGCACGTTCTGAAAGAAATGCCACATATGTTGCAGCAGGAGACCACACAAAGGAAACAACAAGGCATCTGAGGCAAAGCGCAGTTGTCTCAGAGCGCAGCATTGAAAGAGTCTGTCTCGAGTGGTTCAAACAGAAACCAGTTCTGTGAAATGGCAGGGCCTTTCTCATGAGCGCGGGGTTCATGCTCAGCTCACCGTTGTGTGACATGCCCACCATCAGGCACTTCTGAAAGCGGCAGTACTGGCACTTGTTGCGACTCTTCTTGTGGATGCGGCAGTGCAGGTCGCAGTGATCGTAGACCAGCTTCAGACGAATGGTTCTGCGGAAGAATCCCTGCCAAAAACAAGAGGAATTTCGTCAGGAAGGAAGGGGAAAAGGCTTTCCTGATGCCTTGTTAGAATTCTTAAAAAAAACATATCTGATCTATTCAGCTCATTGTCAAGAAGCACAATAGACCTGCGGCCGAACGCTGAACAGCTGCCGCTAATGATTACAACGCTGTCATTTCTGCTCCGTTTCATTAGTTAGAGGAAAGGTTCGTCCCAGCGGTTATTCACCTTCCTAATGAAAATCTATTTACAACTCAAAATGAAGTGACAGACACTCTTTTACATTCAAATGCAGGGGACTGAAGAGTTTGTAGTAGACTTTATCATATTTTTTGATTAATGATGCTCCAGATGTCCTCTATAGGTGAAAGATCAGTATGTAGTACGCAGTGTTGGGCACATTACTTTAAAAAAGTAATTAGTTATAGTTACTTCTCACAAATCGTAGCTGAGTTAGTAACTGAATTACAGCCTTATAAAAGTAACTAATTACCAGGGAAAGTAACTATTGCATTACTAAAAAAAAATCAAATGGCAAACTTGGATGCTCCCAATATTAAACGTTAAATTAAGGAAACTAACTGGTGGTGGTGCTTGTTTATCATTTAATGTTTCTATAAAAACCGGGGCAAATAATTATAATATATATTGTTACTAATAACAATATAAAACGCACTAAGTATTAATGAGATGCAGGGTTCATGAATATTAATCACATAGTATGCGTTCGCTCAAATTGATTTGCTGAAATCAAAACAGGAACAATATTAGGTGAGGGCCAGCCAATAAGATTGTCATTAGCGCATTAGTCCCACCCCCTACCAGAGAAACCGGCAGTTCTTAAAAGTTGTGGAATTCTAAATGAAATCCGTTATTTTGACAGAAAAAAACAACAAAGAATATCGCTTACATCATCATTTACAAGTCTGCATGTTATGAATGACTCTACTCTTCATCTTTCTAAAGAACCCGTGCGTCTTCACAGAGTTTATGGAACGTCAAATACAGCTACACTGCGCATCCATTGAGATGGACTGCATTGTCAGTAACGGTAACGGCGTTGTAACGGCGGAAACAGTAATTTGTTTGATCACTTTTTAATGAAAAAAATAACGCAGTTAGTAACGCTATTTATTTAAATGCCTTTATTCCCATCACTGGCAGTATGTAGTTGTAGTTGCAGTATGTTGTCTAGTATTGTCCTGCTGAAATACACAAGTCCTTCCCTAAAGTACACGTCCTCTGGAGGGGAGCATATGTTGCTCTAAAACAATTATATACCTATATTCAATATTCATAGTGCCTTCCAGAACATGAAGCTGCTCATACCGTATGCACTTATACACCTCCATACCATCAGAGATGCTGC
>JAUMHR010000060.1:1190997-1207769 GCA_032361145.1 Enteromius fasciolatus | reverse complement strand
AGAATCAGTTTTATTGGCCAAGTATACTTGCATACACAAGGAATTTGACTCCGGTAGGTGTTATGCTCTCTAGACATGCAACAAGGACGTCCATCATTAAGCATGCATACAGTGTAAGAGGTACTATGGATATATGATGGATATCAAGACAATAGACAATTTACAATAGATAATATACACTACTATGTGCTTAATTAGAACTAATAAATAGCTAATATTTTAGTCATCTGTATGTTAATAAGTGACTAATAGGTGTAACTGCAAAATATAGTGTTATCAAACATTCATATTGCCATTGATCGTAATAATGCGATGACCTTTTCATCTGATCTGATCATCATCAGTCTGTCTGGAATGACGACAGGCATCCTGCAGCTCCTTTAAACGCAAAGCATGCGCACACCAAATGTTGATTTAATTTAGCTAACAGAAGTTAACCGATTAAGAAAATCTATTGATGACATTCTTTTTGACAGCATTGTTTCACAGCACTTTAACGGCTCGGTAGTTTTCTCCACAGTTCTTCTGGAATGAGTCTGTCTAAGTTTCTTCACCTCATTCAGACGGACTGAACAACGATCAGATCAGATCCAAAAAAATCAGTGGATTATTACAGTTAATGTTTGGAAATGGTGTGTGAAGCGTACTCTGTGGCTGCTGTGCTCTGTAGCTGTTCTCCTCGGCCGTGTAGCTGCTCTCCTGAGCTCTGTAGATGCTGTAGTTCTCCTGCGCTCTGTAGCTGTACATGTGTGTCAGATCCATCATGTGAGGAGCCTCGCTCTGCGCCGTGCTCTGCTCGTACTCGATGCCTGAGATGCTGGTGTAGTCCAGCGTGGAGAAGGGCTTCATGTCCATGGAGTGGGAGCTGTCGTCCAGCTCGTCCAGTTCCAGAGCGCTCAGGCCGAATCCCATGGGCCAGGCAAACGTCTGCGTGTCCACCATATCTGCCAAAGACAGAGCCACTGCAGAATCAGGACAAACCTGTGCTCCAGTAAGAACAACACCTCCGAGTCTCTCCTCAGAGACAGCATGCTTTGTGTTCAAATCTTTGGACAAAACAGCAGACTGCTACACTGAAATAACCTAAACCTATATATATATGCATAAACTTTTAAGGTTTACATCAAGTATAATGCAGGTTACTATTTACAACAATACATTTTTATTATTATAAGCAATACCTTGGTTTCAATTATATCCACAAAAATAAAATACAAAGATTAATCATGATTAAATCACATCCAAAATAAAGGATAATATATATATATATATGTAAATACACACATGCATGTATATAGAAACTGTATTTTTATATTTAAAATTTTTGTTCACATATAATATAAATTCTATGAAAATAAATATGTAAATACATGAAAATATTTTCATTACTGTTTCATTATTTTTCATGTTTTATTACTGTGTGTGTCTTTATATACACATAATATCACAGCACACACACTTTTGCTTCGGATGTGATTAATCATGATTAATTATTTGACAGCACTAATAAATAAATAAATAAATAAACAGATAAATCACAAAATGCGTTTTTCTTTTATTGTGTCCTTATTGCTCTGTACAAATATAAATATTAACAATAATCAGCAGGTGTGCTTAGATGGTTATGATCACATGTTTTTAAGAATGTATCCATCAGCGGCGGAGCTGTACAACGTTCAAGGTCAAATAAACCCTGCTAGTAATCATATAAGTCAAGAAACTGATCACTGTAATTCATTTAAGTCAAGGAAGAAGAAGCTCTGCAAGTAAACGTACTGTTATTATTTCACCATGGTAAATTCTCATAATTAATAAAGCTACACTAATGCTGTTTTATTCAAGTTGGCTATATATATATTTGTAATTCAATAAAAAATATGATTTAACATTATTGAACTAGCCTATACACACGTATACCAACCAACAAAACAAAGCTCTTTCAATTAGATGAATCATTTAATAACAAAAAATGGTCAAACTATTTGTTATCTGGGCCCGTGTGACACATGTTCCATAGTAAATACTGTCTTCTTTCCAGGAACAGCAAATGAAATTAACAGCTCTGCCAATTTGGCACATTTATGCACACTTTAATAGGATATGAACATGTGAAACCTCTGAATGCCATCTGAGAAAACAAATCAGGCCAAAGGCCTCCAACAGCGTAAGACGCTACAGTTTTCAAAGTGTCAAAACACTGCAGATAAGAAGTCAACGTGAAGAAGAGCTCCGCTCCTGGTGTAAAAACACTCGCGCTGAGTCTTCAAGACGCTCAGGGTGTGAACATACCACCACATTTAGACTGTACAGACAGCGTTTGCTAGAAAAATGTAACCGCAAGAAAAAAAACTGCTAGTTTGAGCTCCTATCAGCATTGAACTAATTCTATCAGCCGTAAATGAAGCTACGAAAACTGAAACACAGTCACTGATTCTGCTTCTGTAAACAACATCGGTAGACCGGTATGAATATTAGCACCTCAGATGTTGTCCAGCTAGGCCACGTTAAAGCGTGGATGATCAACACGTAATCTCTTCACTGTTAAAACACTTTCAGAGTATGCGTAAGACACCTTACCAGTCGCTGTCAAAAACACAGATCAGTTTGTTTGAGCACTGTCTGAGAGCTTTCAAAACGGCCGTACACCTCTGCTCGCCGTTTCCTCTCAAATCCTTTAATAGCATCATCGCTCAACTGTGGCGATGACTAAAAACCAAGCTGCTTGGTGAAAACCTGTGTTGAGGTCGCTGCCACTCAAAGGTGTTTTCTGCTCTTCCTTTAGCAGAAATAATACATTCTGCCTTTAAATATGCAAATATTTATAGAAATGTGTCTCTGGAGCATTTATATGCCAAAAATCATTCAATTATGAAGCACATAAAGATCATGTTCCATGAAGATATATCCAGACTTCATTTTGCACCCTTTTCTAACACATGCATCTCAGACAAACACAGTCCTATCCTCACAAACCATACATACACATCAATGGAAATGCAACCATTTCAGACGATGCGTAAATGCCCAGGGTCACACATGAAAGTGGCAGGTAAAAGTGAGAGATGGTCACTGAAGCGTATCGCAGGCCTATCCCTTGCAGGGCGGTGTATCGTAATGTTTAAACAGTCACCTGCTAGTAAAAGCGATGGTTTAGAGCGAGGGACTCGTTTCTTTATGTTGCCTGAAATGAGGTTATGAAACCTCAGAAATCTGAGTTTCACAGATTTTTAAAAATGCTTCAGAGAGGAGCAGATATGCTAAATACAGAACACAAACGCAGGGCACGGTTGCCACAGAAAAAGATTGTAGTTGATAATAAACCAAAGTCTAACACGGTTAACCCATCAATGACAAACTGTGTCCTCCCTGTGCAGAATTCGATGTAAGCAAGGTCTCTGGTTGAGTAAAACCACACAGAAGAGATTTTGCGATATACTATTCCAAAACTAAGTGCCCTTTCCAGGGATAAAACCTATCATTTACATAGATTAAACAGCTCTGGTCTTGTCCGGATGACACAGAGGGGTTTAAACGTTAAAGTTTTCCCACCCAAAAATCTTTCATCGCCAGACTGGAACAGCAGCTTTCAACGCACGCTAAACACTGAAGGACAAAATCGGTCCAAATACCTGGAATGTGTCCCAGTGATTTTCTATAAATACCGACAGGTCTGACACATCCTTATTCCCACCGCTGCCCCCCCACTCCCAATTGTGTTTTGTCATTAAGCAGAAGAGCTTTTCTCGATCTGTCTATTCTTAGTAAAAGGCAAAGTTTCCGCTCACAACATGCCCATTTTGAAACGTGGTAAACATCATTTGCTCTAGTTGGCAAAAGACTCCGTACAGCATTGTCAGAAACTTAGATTATTGAGACAAACTCTCCTTCTCCTTTAACTCAAGCGGTCGCAAACCTAGAGATATTTTGGTTTTAACCACAAGCCCATCGAAATATAAGGTCAAACCTGTATTTTAGACACCGCAGTGTTTCTGCAGCGAGCCAGCACTCGCAGATTCTTCATTACATAACTCTGGGGGACAATGGGGCGCTCAAGTCATCATACGTTTATTGGACCGCACTGTTTGCGCCGATATGACGTGCGAATGGAGCATAACAATACATGACAAATTGTCAAGTTAATGCCCTGTATCTTAACAAAAGACAACGAAAACCACGTGAACCAGCCCCTAATGGACAGATTTCAGAGCCGCATCCTCCAGCCAAGTCTGATCATGCAGTGAATGTGGAAGTCGAGACAAAACTCAAAACCAAACACTACGAATGGCCTGGATTCAGACTTGTTATGAAATTAATATTTAAAAAACCTCTTTGTTAGACTTAGTCAGGTCTAATTAACATGAGCCTGACAGTGTTTACAGTGAGCTGTAGTGTTATACTGAGGTGCTGCAGACTTCACTGCTGATGTTTGGTAAATCAAGCGAGGCAGTCTGTTATGTGAAATTCTTTCCACAGGGACACTATTGCAACAGGACTGTATTGTTTTTCACTGATATTTCCTAATAACATCAAACAAATGCCAAGTCGAAGGAGAACGCGGCCACAATGTTTTCACATGAACCAAGCAAAAAAAATGCTTTCTTCAAGTTTAAAGATTCGAACCATCAGAGCTCGCTCTCCTAGAAAGCCTGGGGAAAAACGAAAGTTCACCTAAAGTTTGGTCTCTAGGTTCACGTGTGATTCTTTTAATTGCTTTACGCTACAGAACCCTGGCGCTGCACTGAAAAAGAGGCAGTCGACGTTAAAAGCTTGTACAAGAAGAACCTGCTCGTCCGCATTCAGGCTCAGACTGACTCTACCTCAGACAGAAACGACTTCTGTTTCCTTGAAAGATTCCCAATGGCGATTCTACGAATGATAGCGCTTCTCTAAATCTGATAAAAGAGCTCTTATTTTCTCAGGTTCTTGTAATACGCATCTCTCCAGACTCAACCGATGTTTGATGTGGGACAAAATGGCTTTTGATAAAACATATGACCTTCAGCTATTTTGTCTTTCTCTAAGATGATCTTAGGGAACCGTTTCTACAGTTTTTTCCCCTGTGTGCACTCGTTTTTTAAATATTAAAGTTAATACAAAATAAAGTGGACTGCATTTGTGACCCTGGAGCACAATATGGGTCAGTTTTTTGAAACTGAGATTTATACATCACCTGAAAGCTAAATAAATCATCTTTCCACTGATGTGTAGTTAGTTAGGATGAGCTGAGATACATCTATTAAATCTGAGTGTGCAAAAAAAAATCTATATATTGAGGAAAATCTCCTTTAAAGCTGTCCAAATTAAGTTGGCAATTCATATTACTAATCCAAAAATACACTTTACTATATTTACAATAGTACATGTATAAAATATCTTAATAGAAATGATATTTGCTTAATATCCTATAGATTTTTGCCATAAAAGAAAGAAAAATCATTACAAATATACCTGTGCTATCATGTCAAAAACTACTGTGATTGTAACGGTAAAAAAACACACGAAAATGCTACGGTTAAATAATTAATGGTGAATTCCTGTAAAATTTTCAGGGAAAAAACGTAACCTGACATTCCCAGAATAACCATTGCATCATGAATTTGTTTAATGTTTTTTCTTTGAAATAACTCTTAGTGTTTTCAGTTTATTAGGGTTGTGTGTCACATGTAATGTTGTTAAATGAATGTTTACTGTATATTTGAGTTGAATGAGTCTGACGGTGTTTAGTGTTTGTGTGAACGACAGCGAGCTCCTTCTGTACATGTTCATATTTAAAAGCTGCTTGTGATTGGCTTTGGTTCATCATGTGACTTTCTCATCATCACCTGTATTTAGTGTTTATCAGTGTCTTTCAAAGAGACAGAACAGATTTCAGTGCTTTAATAGGTTGCTATATTAACATTATATCAGTTAATGAAATGACAGTATTTAACTGTAAATCTAACTTTAAACCATAAAACCTAAAATGTTGAAGTAGTAATTATGACCATTTTTTTACAGTGCTGCAGGGTCACATTTAGAGAAATCTCTAGTACGGCCGTTCTAGTCATTCTCGATTCACGAGCAATTTCTGAGTGGTCCTGTGAAGCCCTCAGCAGCGGCTCTCAGTGTCACTCTGTACTTCTGCATGCCTGGCACATTGTGTCTACAAGACTATTTTGAACGTTTAACTTAGCTCGTTTCTTCCTTCTGCAGAACAGAAGATGCATTTGTAAAGTCAGTTTGGACTGCTGGCTGAGCTGTTCGCAGAAGTCACTGTATCTGCCATCACTTGATGCAACTCTTTCCTCAGAAGAAGAACGGGGGAGTTTGTCGGGGGCGGCTCGATCTCCGGGGAGGGGAGTACCCAGCCTGACCTCAAAGCTTTGTCAGTGAGGGCAGAAGATACAGAAACATATGACTTCCTGACCTCAGCGCTCAGCTACAGCTGCCTCCATACTGAAGTCTGACCTCTGCCCTCTCGCTATGAGTCTCTACCAGACAATAAAGTTGTCTGGCCGCCCACTCGGCTGGTACTGATCTTGCGCAGCATGCATGTGCCGCTTTGATGCGTCATACACGTTTCTGACCACATTTTAAGCAGGCTGGCATAAATCCCTCAACCATGGCACGAGTGGACCCTGATTTATTTTTCTGACGTGTTCAAAAATGAGCTCACCAAGGGGTTTTTTCACAGTGCTTTTTGGGCATAAGAACGGAAAGCAGTTAATTACAAGTGATTAGTATTTACGATATATACCACCCACGCTCTTTTTCGAAACCTAAACTATTCTGAATAAATGTTTAAACCAACCTTCTGGGTAGTAACTACCCACTACTACTTTGTCCACATTTTACCCAGCAGTTTGTAGAGTCAAAACTAAATGTAATTCAGTAAATGACTGAACTGTACGCCTTTCTTTCTTCTGTGTAACATAACAGAAAAGCACATTAAAAAAACAGAAACAAATACAGGAATAAATCCAACCCAGTGCTGGGTAAAATATGGACAAACCTAATTTGACTCAGCGGTTGGGTGACTACCCGGAAGAACCCAATCGCTGGGTTTGTCCATAGTTTACCCAGCACAGTGTTGGATTTAACCCAGCATGTTTTTTTTTCTTCATACAATAAAAGTAAACAGTACCTAAAATGGTTTGATACACGACTAAAAAAAGTGAAAAATTCAAAATATGGGTGAAACATTTAATAGAAATATTCATTATAGAAATGTAGACATATAAGTAAATAAACGTCTGGTTTGTTAGGAGAGGACAATACAACTATTAGAAAATCTGAGTTTAAAGTCGTCCAAATGAATTTCTTAGAAGTGCATATTACTATCAAAAATGATGTTATGTCTATAGAGTAGGAAATGTACAAAATATCTTCACGGAAGATGATATTTAATATCCGATTGATTCTTGTCATAAAAGGAAAAGCTGATCCATTCGATGCACTGTTGTCTACTGCTACAAACATACTGTACCTGTGCTGCTGAGGACTGCTTCTGTGCTCCACAGCCACTAATACAAAACATTTCTTCAAATCAACACAGCCTTGTTTTATATAGACATATTACATTTTTAACATCATATCAACATTCTTCTGAATCTCTCTCTGAATAAAAGACAGACCATCCTTTTTTTTTTTGGATGAACCATCCCTTTTTATGCAATGCTTCATTCCCTATTTTTTTTAATGACTTGTTTATTTTGATTTACAAAAACTGCTGTGAAACACTGGCCTGTAACTCAATTATGAAATCTTTTTGCTATCTCAACACTTTGGTTGATAGCTGTCCAGACAATCTGATAGGTTTCAATTCACAGTTATAAAAGGAACAAACACTTTATCTAAAACAAGACATGTTAAAAAACACACACATCCTACAGCAGCATGCAAAAAGCTATAGCTCACCCTCCGGAGCCGGGAGCTTTTCCTGAGGTCAGATCCTCGACGACTGAGTCGATAAAGTACACTGAACTTTTGACTTTAGCAAATGGGCAGGCAAGTGGCTATTTCTGTGGTTATATTAAATTGAACAGGAACTGAAGATTTTTTTGGGCTGGTTTTGACACTTCACGGCCTCAGCAAAAGTGCAGACAGCTAAGTATCATGTGGTCCTGCTATGAGGTGTAAGGCTAGCCAGATGACTTCCTGTTGCTTCATTCTCACTCAGAACTCTGCTGGTTCCACTTCTCTTCACAGAAGAGCGTCAGAAACCAGCGTGGCTTCTAATAAACGGACACAGAGGCAAAAGTAAAATTAGGCTGTTCACGTGTCGTCTGAATCTTTCAGCTGTGTTAATAAATAGATATGTCAAGATGGCCGATAAGTGTGCTCTGATTAAAGTAATTCATTCATTTAGTGTGATTTTTTAGGCGAGACACTACGGGCAAAAACACTGTCATACATCTGTCGACTTCGAGATTTCTGGATTTTCATAGCAGTATTTATCAGACTAGTGAAGAAAAAAAAAAGTCAATTACAATACATATCTTTAAAGGCCATTTTCCAAAATAAAAAAAAGTCCACTTCATATACATACACTAAACTTGAACTTGTATTCCTATATATCTTCTGAAGGGTTATGTATGTATATATACGCATCTATCTATTCTGATTCTAGTGACAAATCGAAAATGTTAACGAAATGGAACAACAATTTTGAACATGGCTTCATCCAGTATTTATATCTTTTATCTAATATTGCACTTTTATTTAGATATCTCATTTGTATATTTAAATGTAACGCTTCAGTCAAACTTTTAAAAAAGCTTGAAGTTAGTAAGATTCTTAGTGTAATCAATCAGTTGGTAATAGTAATCATATATATTAGTTCTATATACAGTATATACACACACAAGATCCAACTTGAACTACTACCCATTTCGGTGAATTCAAACTATGATTCATCTGGAGATTCATCTCGAAATAGGACATTTGAGTAAGGGACAAACAATCTGTTCTGATGTTAAAGCCAAACATTCACAAGGGACTTGAGCAAAAGCGAAGCTGAATTGTGAAGCTTCTGAAGGACTTCGACTTGCACAACATCTAAGGACATGAACTTTCTCCCAATTACTTTTAATAGGAATGAGTTAACGGTGAATGGCTCTCCGGAGGGTTTTGCGGAGCTTCCTAAACGGATAAGGAAGGAACATGCTCTCTGTCAAGGCCTTTGCAACGCACTCGGGCTACAGATCCCGTGAAATCAGAGGAAGGGTCTTCCCTGTTCCTCGATGTGGACAGGAAAGGGGGGAGAGGTTTAGTTTTGGTCACATCGTGACTAAAAACATGCAGCGACGGCGCTACTGTGATGGAGCTTTGGGAAGCGACCCGGAGCTCGTTCCCAAAATCCTCTGGAGCTGGATGTTTAATGTCTTGCTGACATCGAACCTTCAGCATGAATTACAGTCTTTGATACGAGAACATCGCAGGGGCTTCTGGACTTCACCCTAAGTGCTCAGCTTCATATCGCACGCTTGTTTATGGACATTGTAACATTGCATCATCGCAACATTGTAATTAAGCACCGTAAAAGCAGGAGATAAGAGTGTATACTCATATTCATGACACGAGCAGAACGGATTTCTGTGTGAAGCGTTGACAAAACCACAAACCAAAATTCACTTCAGCGCACACGCTTCACACAGAAATTCATTCCATGAATGCAGTTTTGCACACAATCTATGAAAATATGTCTCCATCGGATTAAACAGTTTAAGATGAAGAACATAAAAGCATGAGTTTATCAAAGACTTCAGTGTGTTAATGTGACTTACGTATGACAATGTTCTGCATTTAACAGACTGTAAAAAAAAGGCTTTTTCTTGACCTATCAAAGGCTTTTGATACACGGCCTACTGCTAAATAGACTTTCTATAACGTGTGCTTTTAAAAGGTTATACTTCATCTACTTTGTCCCTCAAGGGTCTGTTCTGGGACCTATTGTCTTTTCTTTATAAATATAATTTATGTGATAACATTCCAAATGCTAAGTACCACCTCACCTCATACAAAGTAGTCTTCCTGACATTGCATCTTTCCAGGGGAAAGTTATAAGTACCTGGGCATCCTATTTGATAGTTAGTTACCTTTTCAGCTTCCTATTGATACATTTCACAAATTTACTACAGAAATTGATCTATATTTGGAAATATTTGGTATCTGCTACACTCTTGGATCATGGTGATATACTGTATTCTTGATTCTGTTTTTCATATTACAGTACTGGTTGCAGTTATCAAACACAGGCTGAGTTACCATCGTTGTTTACTTCTTGAAGTTATAATTGGTATAGTTTTATTTATAAATCTACTTGTGGTCTTACTTCATCTTATTTGTCTCTGAGCTCTTCTAAATCAAAGTTATGCGACATTCAGTTATATTTCAAAGTCCCTCGAGTTCTGAGGAAGGAAAAAAGGGTTTTGCATATAAAGCTATACTTTGGCTTGGAATAATCTACAAATCATTGTTGTTGTGATTTTTGATTTGTGTTGTGTGTTATGATGTAAACTTCTATATGTTGTTATATATGCTTTCTTGGCCAGGTCACTCTTGCAAAAGGGATGAGTTTTTAACCCGGTTAAAAAACAAAAAACATTCGACTGCTTTTAAGTAACTAGTACGAGTTAGTTTGCACATAGAGCTAAAGTTGCTTATTAAAGTCAGTAGAATGTCTGAAGTGGATTGTCGAAATGATTGAAACAAAAAAGCTTTGGTACATTAACTTCAGTGTTCCCCTCATTTCAGCTGACACTTTACAAAGCAACACACACACACACCGTATACAGCCCAGGGATGTATATGCCTCCTTTGCTCACGGTGCCACAACTGGTTCTTGGAGCTGAAGTTCCAGCCCACTGAAAAGCAAAGCGAAGGATAAGGTGCGGCTAATGAAGTCAATGCTTCTGTATAATCCTGCAATCTGTGTGCGAACACGTGCAAGATAACGCACTAAAACATATCTGGGCCATTTCAAAAGAGATGCAATCCATCATCTTTACGCTCAAACCAAACAGCCACTCCTGTAAATGCACACACACACACACACACACAAAATGTACTGAGCTTACACTGGAAACTCAGGTCTCAGGTCTCAGTGTTTTAAGGTGCACCAAAACTATGAGCAAAGTGCAAGAACCTGTCAGCAGCGCAGAAAGACGAGGAGCAGTTTGAGCTTTCAAAAATCAGCGTAAAGAGGGTTTCTGCTGCGATTTCCACACCTTTCGTTTATGACAACAGGGTAAAGTCCACCCCAGCGCAATTCAGTTATATAACAGGTCAGACCGTCTCATCTCAAACGGCTGTTTGTTTCACTCTATACTGTACATTCATGCTAAAGATTGAAACCACGTTGAAAATACAGGATAAATATATGTATATATAACAATAATTCAACTGAAGAAAAAAATAAAACATGTAAAATGAAAATCTCTCAAGGAAACCGTTTGATTTCTGGGCGACTTCTCCAATTTTCTGGCTTGTTGTCTGTAAACCATGCTGGAGAACATGTTCATCCAAATTCATACTGAATTCATGTTCATATTTCAAAGCATATACATAACTCTGTTTGTAATGGAGAATTCACTCCACTGTACATGTAAACACACACACACACACACACATGTGCACATTGCAATAAAACACACAACAATTACAGGCAGACCTCTCCAAGTGAAAATTTTTCAATTTCGATTTTCAGTTTCAGCTTTTTTTTTGTCTTTTTTGTGTGTTTTCTTCTCACCCTCCCACTTTTTACTACTTGCTATGCAAAATTCTGAGCCGAATGACAAAGCTGACCTCAGGTTTACTGGTAAAGCAGAATTCGATATTTACTGACCTCTCTTTCATATTAATTTCGCAATTTGTGCAACGCGTCACAAATGTCATAAGGTTCTTTGATTTCCCTAAATAACAGCAGGCCAGGCAATGTGCGTTAGTCGCTATTTGTGACTGTCACAAGAATCTGACTTTAGTTCTTGAATTAAAGGCTGCTTACGTTAGCAAAGTTTTGTTTTTTTTAATGGACATGCTACCGTAGTTCATGCATTAGAATATGATGAAACTTCTGCTAATAGATGTGAGCCGTCTTTATGCTGTGTGATAACACAGTCTACTGTATAATGTTTTAGTTCAAATTCATATTGCGCAACACCAGCAAACAAATCAATAAACAAACCAACAACAACAACAAAAAAACAAATGTCAGATTATTATTATTAGTTAATCTATTTAAATATTATCTCTGTAACAATGCTTTAAATCCATTTTAGACATCTAACGAGTGGAGAGTATTTTAGTAAATTTGACACAGAATGTTTAGTACAATAAGGTTAAGTTAAAAGTTAAGTTGTAAAAATCTGAATCTCAGCCTAAATACAGTTTGTGCTGTGTTCACCGAAAAATCGAATCTCTGTAGACGTCTGTTTATAATAAAGTTATAAATAAAGAAAATGTTGACCTAAGCAGAACACAGAAAGTATTTAGATAGATTTGAACATTTAATCATAACATACGTTTATAGCAAAATATCATGTCAAGTAACATCTGTTCTTTAATTCTGAAGGAGAAAAAGCTCTTTTTATTTTTCTGTGAATTAACTGGATTTTTTGCGGTGTTTTAGTGGCTGTTTGAAGTACTTTCACAAAGGTGTCCTACCAGAGGAACCACAAATGTAGAGGAACTCATGAAGAAAGAAGAAAAAACTCTAAAAAATGATTGTAAAAAAAAAAACTCTATCATTTTATTAATTTAAATATATCAAACTTTTTTTTTTGTAATATGTTGAATGACATTGAAACAGTGTAGCCAAAACTTCCAGATATTCTGAGGCCTCTGTAATAATCAGTATTTACTGTAAATTCTTCACTATAGCAGTCAAACGCTTTCCACTAAATAAACCCAGACAGATGATTGTTGGTGTAATCTAAAATATAAGATGTAGATTTCTACACACCAACGGTAGGCTATCTCTACTCTTGAAGCACAGCTATGCAAAACACCAAACTATCTAATATTATGTTGCTTACTACTGAAATCTACTAAAACCTATCACACTTATCTCAGTTATTAAACACACAAACTCAGCCGTTTGTTCGCAGGATTCTTCTAAAAAATGTCATTTTAAGCAGGTATAGTAGTATACTGTAGTGTCGTAAGCTGCTTATTCACACTTACCCGAAGTGAATGAAGGCTTTTTTATATTGAAACGGCTGTGCAGCATATATGTAAGTTAGCAGACACAGTAAACGAACTGTTCTCTTCTTCAGTATTCACCTGCTGCTCACTAGAGGTGGTCTTGAAGTGCACTGACCTGTAGGGGTCTCTTGAAGGTGTTGTGTGACGCTAAGGATAGTTCCTCCTGGTGCGTGCGCTGTTGAGTGTGAGAGTTGCAGGAGTTGTCCTGCTGTAGCTCCACAGGTTCAGCTCGCTGTGAGTTATAGATACAGGAGCCAGGGCTCGAGCTCTGTAAGGCGCAGAGATGCGCGAGGCAGCCTACAGCTAGTGACGCTGTCTCAAATACTTGCGAGCTGCCTACCTAGGCAGCGTTCATTTTGGGAGATTATATGCGCCCTCTCTCTCTCTTACTCTCTCTCTCTCTCACACACATAACTCTAAACGGTTCAAAAGACAACATAAATAGGCTGCATAAAGATTCGATGTGTAAATATTCTATTATAGCCTATGTATTTCCACACGGTGGTAAAAATTGATTAAAAATGTTGTGGAATATTGTGTAAAGATGCAGCATGCTATGTTGGCCAAGGTGATTCATAAACATGTCAAATCAAAGCCAAAAGTTTTAATCAAAACGCTTTAAACTATTTAAAAATGCTCCATAATGCACGATTCTTTCGTTTTTACTAAATAAAAATACATTTTAAAATAATAATAATTAAAAAAAATATTTGAGAACGCCTAAAATTCCATTAGGAAGTCTAGTTAGACAGCTCGACGTGGTTTGAGACACTTCCACTCTGTTTCTCCTCCCATCAGGAACACCTTTGGAACACATGGAGCAATGCGGAAGAGCCAAAGAAATCTGTGCCAAAATAACTGCATTAGGTACGCCAAGTTTACGTACAGTAAGCATGCACTACCGATTTCACTACCTGTCGTCAGCACCCGGTGAGATCACGAAAAATAAAACTGGTAATTTAGGCATTTGGCCAAATGTCATTTAGCATTCTATTGTTAGTCTACTGTGAAATTCGTGCGGCTAGAAGTGAGATATTAAATAATACCGCATCAACGTTTCGTTTTATGCTATTGTGGAAGAGCACGAAGAAGCACACTGCTTTCAGCTTGAACCCAAATTATATTTGTTTGCAACTGGCATTAAAACAACATCAGGTCGTGTCTTAATAGAACCTGCCTCAGCTGCCTTCTGAAACCCACTGCAATAGCTATAACAATAAATTGAAGTTAAAGAATATTCACATGATCAGGCGTTTAGATAATGTGTGATAAATATGTTGAAAGAGGCTTGACGTAATGAGACTTCAACATCATCAATCATATGACTGGACAAAACCATGAGAGAAAAAACAGGAGGTTAGGCTGTTCTCACAGAGCTAAGTCACAGGTACTGTACTGATATTAACCTCTTCATATACTCCATTTAAAATATCATTGGAAGTAATAGTTTTAAAGACCTTTGTTTTTTTGGGAGTGTAGATTTACAACATCATCAGACCTGTGTAGCTCTTGATTTTTGTGTCTAATGAGTTACAACTAAGGTAGTTCAGCGTGTACACCCCTCACTCATATTTGGTTTGGTTTTCTTTATGGGATATGCTGAGCCGACCATTAACCATTTAACCACGAACAGTTAGCAAAAACATTAGGTCCTCTACTGCCATCTTCTGGTAGTGTATATTCTCTAAGCTTCATGAACAGAACTGCTCACTTTTACTATCTCTCAGACGAGATTAAAGATTTATTCATCAAACAGCACATGAAAATACATCATGATTTTTTTTGAACAGAGCATAATAACCTTTAATAATAAACCAAATGACCAGGGCATTGGTGTTTGTGCTTACTGAGCGGGTAAAAATCTGAAGAAACAAACAAATACTGCAAAAAAGGTTACAGATACATGCGCAACAGTACGTGTGGCCACTTGATGCTTCAGCTGAATGTACATATAATGGGCAGACTGCAAACAGAGCACAGAGCACGCCGGTACAGTATGTCAGTGGAATGATGCGCCACATGTTTATTGACACTTGTACAGAGAAAACAGTTATCACCGGGTCATGCAAAGCAATAATACTGTGCACAAAGAAAACACAACATGAACAGTGTGACGCCGGAATAAACATATATTCAAATTAAACTCCTGAGATGTTAAACGTACAGTACAATACAATATGCAGAGATACTATAAACATGGCACTCATGAATCTTGATTGACAGGTTGATAAGTGCTGGATGCAAGCTATGTCGCTAAAACACCAGGCGTTCCACTGAAATCCCACCACTGCACTGAAACCGACCAGTCCAAGCATTGATTACTGTAGGAAACTTGAAGAGGAAAGTGCTTTTAGAAAGATCCAGAGGTATTGTTGAACTAATGTCTCACTGGCTAACGCTAACAACACATCAACTAGTTAAACACACACACACACACACACACACACACACACACACTACAGGGATAAACAAGGGAAACTAGTCACAAATATTTGTCTCTGGGTAAAGAAAACACACTACTACAGTACAGCTACAACATCGAGGGGCTATAGACGAATTCAGCATACTCCAGCCTCCTGTAACTGATCGCTTAAGAGCCATCCCCTCCTCATATAAATCCCAGTGTTTCGGGGCAGAGCGACTCAATAAATGTAAACACCAACATCTCGCGAGAACAATCACTGTACATCACTCTAACCTTCTCAATTAACACTCGGATAATTACAGCAGAGTTGGGAGGAGGGGTTAAATGTACACAGCTACATGGAATTAACCTCAGACCAGGATGCATATCTGTCACTCGAGTGCCTGGCCACCTTTCGGCTGCAGGGTTTTGTCATTAGTCAGAGAACAGGCTTGCAAAAGACTTTCGCAAGTTTCGAATGGTCTCCGCCTTAGCTTCATCCTCGTTGCTGGAGCGGAAAGTCTCGCCAAAGGCGTTGAAGGCGTTGGTCAAGGACTGGGATTTGCTGCAAAACAGTGGGAAAAGCAGAGGGCAAATTTAGATGGTCTTTAAAGTTACAGTATGTGATTGCTGGTGGTCATGTACTGTAACTTCGGTGAACACGAGAGTAAGGTGTCGAAGGCAGAAGAGCTTAATGCCTCTCATGGAGATGTAACTTCCTGCGGAGTTTGCACCTCTGAACCAGGCCAATCACAGGATTCCTTTTCATTGGAAAAGGTTTGGTATAGCAGACCTGCAGGAAGTTAGAACTGCATTTCAATTCACATACTGTCCGTCCTATATACTAGGCTACATTACGATTAGTGTAGTGGTTCTTAAGTGGTTAGTTTACCCCCAAAATGAAAATTCTGTTACTAATTACTCACCCTTGTGTCAATCCAAACCTGTAAGACCTTTGTTCATCTTCATGAAAAAGATATTTGTGATGATATCAGAGAGCTATCTGTCCCTCCATAGATAGCAACACAACTGAAACGATCCCAGATCCTGAAACGTAGTAAAATCACCAGTAATATAGTCCATGTGACATCAGTGGATCAACTTCAGCTTTACGTCTTCCGCTCTTTTAGGGAATATTACTGTATGCGGTGTGTTGAGATACTCTCTAAAATGGAGGAAGACATCA
>JAUMHR010000060.1:1125049-1139436 GCA_032361145.1 Enteromius fasciolatus | reverse complement strand
GGGAATTTGGCCAGGACACCGGGGTTACACCCCTACTCTTTACGATGAGTGTCATGGGATTTTTAATGACCACAGAGTCAGGACCTCGGTTTAACGTCTCATCCGAAAGACAGTAACATAACAGTACGTCTGCGCCATTTATTCACACAGAAACATGTAGAACATACAGGATTCATATTTAAGTCGTCTTATTGCAGCATAGTATTTACAGACACTAGTCCATACCGCAGTTTGATTTAAATGTACTGACCTACTTTTGATTTATCCATCCAAACATGACTTATACAGTAAATTCCAGTTTTACGACAATGCACTTTTCCAAACATGTTTTTCAAAGTATTTCACATTAAACGTGCCATTTTTTAAAATCCTAATAGGACATACAAGTCTTTATGACTCTATAAGGTGGCACAGAAGCGCCTCTGAAGTGGCTTTCAGGTGTCTTTCATGTCTTTCACAGTTTGATGTGACATTAATGCATTTACACAGACACAGTTACTGTATGCTTTGATTCTAGAGGCTGAGACGGGTCAGAGCAGGCTTAACTCTGTAAAGAGATCTCTAATGCTGCTCTGTACCTGCTCAGAATTCAGCATGAAAACACAACATGCATAATTAATCCTGCTCTGACCTGCCCCAGCCACTAGTGTTAACATATAGTTGTGATTGGAGTGTAAATACCTCAGATCAACATTAAACAGTCTGTGTAAAGACACTTTGCTTCTTTTGTCTGTATCTGATTGAAATTAGTAATACTATGAAACATTATTATAATCTAAAACAAATCTGGTGGGAAATGTGGTAACTCTGTTGTATTTGAGTGTGATTGTGTGTGTGTGTGTGTGTGACACATTATTTCTCATAATGTCTTGCATAAACACAGCCTCGTTCAGAGATGCGCGTTCAGATGGTTTGACCGCTGGAGGACGACAGTACGCTGACAAACCTGATTTACACAGACGCCACTTCATGACCAGCCTCTCTGTCTGAACATTCATCAACGATGCAGTTACACCTCATGATTATTTGACATTGTCTGAGAGGGAGAAATGTTAATCACATCAGCATCTGTCCAGTCAGGAATGAATGACATTTTTACACTCTTGTTTATTTCCGTGGTTTATCAGTTTTGTTGTCCATCTGACGGGAAGAGCTCATGTTCAGTTTGATTGTCAACGCATGATTTAAGGAATCATCTATGTCTGGACAACACACACTTAGTATCACATTTATGTCAATGTAGGAGTTCCTGCCAACATCTCTTAATGTCAAAATGACTGACAGGTGTTGAGATACACACTAAAATTAGATGAGGCATGGATGAATGTGTATATGTAAATTAACACAGAATGCTTTGACATTTTATTATTTCTGCAACAAGATGGATAGTAGACTAAATAATGAACACTGAATCACATGAGTTCAGCTCCGGTCTTTCTCACACGTAAACATCAGTGTATCTGCTCACATCTGTGTGTTTAGATGGGGAAGTCTTCAGGCTGTTTGTTTAATAAAGTGCACTCTTGCAGTTTGTCTGACTTCAGATCAGAAAAGCTAAGCCGGAACTGAATTGCTCCTCAGTCAAATGTATGACTGTCCATGCAAGCTAACTGAAGCATTATGTGTTTTATTTGTGAGAGTGGGCTGATAGCTGCGGGGGAGAGAGAGCGATACAGAGATCTCGTGATCTATCAAACAGATCTAGGAGGATTATTCATGAACTAAATACAGTAAACAAGATGACTGTGTTCTTTTCTGATCATATTAGACAGCCATATTGGTTAGACAGACTTGTAGTTTATTGTTTCTCAACAGGTTTTGTTTCAGAGGCACTGTGCATTACGGTATCTTTTTCTTTTTTTTTTTTTTTTACTTTTTCCGAATTACTCTCACAATTTTCCTCTTGTTTCTGAGTTTCCATCTCACAATTCTGTGTAACTGTGACCGTATCTCTCTTTTCTCTCCAGAACCGTGATCTAGTTGTGACTAGTGAGTACTTTCCTTAGAACTTCCTTGACTCATAGAACAAAAACACAAAAAGAGAGATTGGGAGAAAGTAACTGAATTAGAAGGGTCTGGGTTATGAGTTAAACAGTCTCTATATTACCATTCTAGTCTTCCACAGTGCGCTGTACGAACAGCTGATGGGTAACTGTGAGGAAATGTTTCCCTGATTGTTAGCTGCTTTAGATAAACATAATTTTAAACATTTTAATTATGCATTTTATCATCAGCTCCAAATGATATGGAAAGAAGTCATGTTTTTTAGAATGCGCTGATGAGAAGCATTCATTAATCTGTGCAAATAAACTCACTTTCAGCAAGACACAGACCAAACTGTAGTGTAGTTTTATTGGATATGGCCTCCGTCAGCACAAGTTGATAAGTCTATAAATTCTGATTTCCTTCTATACATCACATTTAACGGTTTCTACTTATCTTTTTTAAAATAGTCAGTTAAGCACAAGCATTATTTGACAATGTTTTTATTTTTCAGTTCAGTCCTCTTTTCTGCTGATGCTTTCTTAATGACATTTTCGGCGTCGAGGTTGAGTGCGTTCGGATGCGCTTTGATCTGCAGCGGCTGGAATGAAATGTCACATGCTAATGGAGACTTTCCTGATGCTGTTCATGGAAAGCTGCCGTCTGCGAGAGCCGCTGAACTATTAAAACATGAATGAATGCAGGAGTCAAACACATCCTCTCAAATAACTGGACCTGCTCTAATTGCAGGTTTTTGCCATGACTTTCCAATGAATGTGTATAAAACAGAATGTAGAGTGTATGAATGGTTGATGAGAAAATAAGGTAGCACAATTACTAAAAGCTGGCATAAATATAGCAAGCAGCATTTACGAGGTGAAGCCCAGCACTGACAGCACACATCAGATACACATTTGGTGAAAAGAGAATTATACCCATTTGTATGATAAATTCAAAAGCACTGACTCTTTTACATTTTACAGCCATCCGGGTCATTGTTCTTGTGTTGTATTTGTTCTCTGATCAGGTGAGCTGGCTAAAAGCAGTTCACGAAATCAGCCTGGTGTGCAGGCCTCAGAGCGAACCATTTCAGTCATGTCAGCATCAAAATGTATAGGCGTATATGGGAAATGTGTGTAACTGTTTTACTCTTTACCCTGTACTCTACTAAAAAAGACCAGTTACATAGTTTTGGACAAAAACATTTAAAAGGTCTAAGCAAAATTGGCCATTTTTGCATGTACTCTGAGATCATTCTTTCTTTTCAATATAACAAATCATTGTAGTGTTAATGTGCCATGTCCACTTGGGCATGCTTGCCATCAAATTCACGGCTGCATTACACAAGAACACTTTAGTGTATGATCATGAACTTACTAGGTTTTTGTCAGTGTGAGGTTACAAAGGTCTGCACCAATTTTAGTGAAGATTGGATGAACCATCTAGAAGGTGTTCAAAAAAAGCAGATTTTTATGGAAATCCAAAATGTTGCAAAATCTAGAGAGGTGAGAATTTAAACCAAGAACGCATTCTTATCTGCTACGGTTCTGCTTTTTCACGATTTAGAAAAAAGCAAAAAGGGTTTGGAGTGACATGATACTAGGCAATAACAGAATTTACTGTTTAAATAAATGGTTTTCTGACTTATTTAACCTCAAATTCAGACAATAAATCATGCATGATTTCTATGCTACTGTTTTAGATATGAACAATAACTGTCCAAATACATTTCCAAATATACAAAAGATTTTTGAATGTTTTTATTTAAAACTAACACTTTACAAAGGCTTTTTTTTTCCTGTGATGTTTGTGCACAAGTACAGATTCCTGCTGATCAATTCCTAATTTCATATCGCTGCCATTTTTACAGGATTACAATATTATATATATTGCACAATATTCCATCACTAGATACACTGCTTGACAATTTCAGCCTACATTTGTCCGTTTCAGTCCACTCAGATAATGCCAGTTTCAGACTAATGTGTGCTCATTTGGCTTTAAAGCAGACAAACCCAGCAGCAGCAGTTGTTTTAGTGGCTGTCTTATCAAAAACAAGGAGTGATCAATTCACTTTAAGCCCAAAGCTTTAATGGCAGCTCATTAATCAGAGGCTCCTCTGAGCACACACTAACACACTCGCTGTACGCTTGCACGTACATACAAAACACTGTGTTTGCACACATCATGCAATAATATATATATATATATATATATACACACCTTATCAGGTGTTTGCAAACCAAATGTTGTTGTACTTGTGTTCATATAGCAGTCTTTAAAAATGAAAAAAAGCACATTACACTACTTTTAAATGCATTATTGAATTTTTGTGCATAATCACAGACAACCATTTTTCTCAGTAAATATATTTCTAAAGGTGCTGTTGACTTGACATCTCCCAGGTGTCGTAATAGCCCAAATAATCCATACATGCAAAGAAAATAAAAAAAATAGTTCAAAATTAAATGTAATAAAATGGAATGACCCAGGTACTGAAATGTATTAATGTACTTTAATAATTCATACAAATGTCTCTGTTGGTAATGACAGCTTCAGACAGAGAAACTAGTCGTTCTTCCTCACAAACAGTCTTCAAGTCTTGAGAGATTCATGGGCCTCTTTCAATTTAATTTAATTAATTTCGCTCTTTCCATTCAGTTCAGGTGATTGGCTGAGCCTTTCTAACAGCTTGAAATGTCCACCCTTGTTTCATCTTCATCATCCTCGTAGATGGCAGCAGATTTTTATGAAGAATGTCTCTGTACATTTTTCCATTTATCCTTTCTTCAGTGATATGCATTCAGCCAGTGCTACACCATGATGTTCGAGGTGATGTCAGGTGCTGTTTGAACTCAAACATGGTGTGTATTAAGACTTAATTTATGCCTTATCTGACCAGACTATATTCTGTCTGTATTTGGCCTGTCTGAATGTTGTGTCTGTCCTCAGCAGTAGAGTCTTGTGTGCCATCAGTTGGAACTGAATCAGTTAAAATTGATTTCCACTGACGAGGGATTGCTTTCTAATTACTGATCAATTTAAACTCGTGTCTTGAATTTACATGACTTTTAGCATGTCCCTTTCTTCATGTGCTCAATACCTGTCAACAACACCATCAGAAATATATTTACTGAGAAAAAAGGTGACGTTCAATATATAACATATAACATTTAGCTATGAAGCAAATTATGCAAAATATTTCAGTATAAGAAAATAAGTCTAATTATAATTATAAATCTTTACTTTTGATCTGATGTATTTTCTTGCTCCTGAAATACATTTAGAAATATATTTTGGTATATGAAGGTTGAAACTAAATTTTTGTAAAGTTTTTTATTGAAAAAAATGTTTTGAGCCATAGAAATGTCATTGAGCGTCATTGTTTGCAACATATATTTAGCACATTGTAACACTCAGTCATGGGACTCTAGAGAGGGATCTGAGATCTGAGATCAGTGATCTGAGACGCTATGACACACATTTTGTGGCCACAAATAATTATTATTATTTTTGTCAAATGGGACATGTGTATTTAGTTGCATGTGCATGTTTACTACTCACATCCCATGTGTTTGTAAGTGAATCCTATTTTAATAACAGTATTTGTCATTCAGGATATGGCATTTCAAAGGGTTAGAACAACAGAAGAAGTGTTATTCATCACACACACACTCAGTGAGGCTGTGTAGTGTCCTCTGTGGTGGCACTCGTAAGCAACTTCATAAAAAATGAAAATGACAAATGAGACACCCTACAGCCTTATGGCCTGATGGATATTACAGGCTTGCGGTGGCCATCATGAGTCTGCAAGTGCACATCAAATGTGTCATCTGGGACAGGGCCTGAAGTGTTTGGGTGGAGGACGGTTCTGTTATCATCAAATGACTTCCAGCTTCACCTGATACTACTTCACAGCTCAGTAGAAAACAAAGCAACAGCTCGAATCAGCCAATCAGAGCCAGGACACATTAATAGATGTCTGAACGTCATTTCTGAGATCAGGTGTTTATGAGTGTGTTCTCAATGCTGGTTACTCCACTAACGTTTATTCTTCACACAGTGAGCATCTATGTGAGCTAAACTGTGTGTTATTTATCACTGCTTTGTGTGGAGACGGCGGAGACTGCATTAAAGGGGGAGTGACAATCAGTGAATAAATTTTGCTAATTTGCTCACCGACAATGTAAACACACACACGTTGGCCAGATGGACAGCGGCACCGAGAGCAGCTATGGCAGCAAATCTATGCCAATAATACGTGAGCACACCACCGATGCTGGCGCGCGCGGTAAATCACATACGCGAAGGGAAAACAGATCTACAAGCGAAGAAACGGGAGCCGCGAGCTCATTTCAAAACCGCGTGTATGCGCGATATGTCATCTGCGCACAATTCAAGCACTCGCGCGAGCATGAATGTCATCTGCGTGCAATTCAATTCAGTTCAGCACACCTCCAAACTTTAGCTCTGGTCACATGGCGGGGAAACGAAAACAACTCTTTTGTTTTGTTACAATGAAGAAAGGCACAAACACGAACCGTGTCTCAGAAACAGCAAGCCAGCCAACGTAAACATGTGACACAAGTGCTAATTTCCAATGCAAAGCATGGTGCAGAGATTGGATTCAATTCAACTGCTCATTAATAATGCATTAATAGGGCCGTCAAGTCGATGACGTAGATAGGTACTGTACAAGCCACGCAGCCAATGAATGCTAAAAAAAATTGCGTCTACGTCACAGGCTCAAACGTAACTTTTAAAACAGGATGCACAAAATGGTCGCAAAAAAAGCAAAAATGACCAATGTCCACTTTGTAACATTTTTAGTGACATATATGACTGTTTTAAGCAATGTACAACAACTCAAAAAAAGTGTTTTAGGGTTTTGTGACCCTTCGAGTGGTCAGCAGCAGACTGTTCTTGCCTCTCTTTCTAGTCTCTGTGCACAGCCAGCATAGACTGCTCTGTCAGCTTCAGGAACCAGTCCTCCGTAAATGTTACTCCAATATCTGTGTTCAGCTGTTCTGGAACAGTGTCGGAAACACAACTTAACACTGATTTCTAGTCGTGTCCTCTTTTGGAAGCACAAACAAAAAAAGCACACATTGAAATCACATCACATGACCCCTGTAACTGAAGAATAAAGGATTTGACTCTCCGTGATCGCTGTGATCTGTGCATTAGCACGCTCAGAGCCCTGTTTCTGGAAAGAAAACCTTTCATAATAAAAGACTCTGTCGGATAAGTAACTTACAGAGTGCAAAGAAATTTAGGGAACTAATTTAAATAACTGAAGGTTAGTTACAACCCCTTTCATCATCTAAAGTCTGTATTTGTGACTTGGGATCATTCACTATCAGCAGGGTACAGTCTGATGACACACTACTGTTGAGTTTCTGACCTGTTATTACAGAAATCAACACGTCAGCTGGATGATGCATTCTGCTCTGACAACAAATTATGACAATGTTTTGACAAAATACTCTGCATGTTTTTCAGATCCTTCAGTGTACACATACTGAAATCAGCCCACTTCAAACAGAATGCATTACTGTAATATTTTTAATCTATTAAAGGAAAAACATCAGGGCTATGTTTCATATTTTATTATTCGTTAATTTCTTTTGATGCCCAGTCATTTTGGGGAATGCTAAAACAATGAGAACCCAATCACTAAACAATTAAACAGTTCTGGCAAGCCCAGAGTTTCTAACGAATGCACAAATAATCTTTCAGCAGCTATCTGTCAAAGCTGCAAAACCAAAATGTTCATTAGCGTTTGGAAAAATGCTGAGTTGATAAATGAAGGCCTAGATTTAGTGCCGCACTTGAGCCTTCAGTTATTAATCTGAGCAGACGTGTGCGACATCGATGAAAATCAACAGCCTCATTAAACTAAACGAGCAAAGGACAAACGATGAAAGATATGTTTGTGATTCAGAAGTTTCCCTCAAGGCTTGAATAGTGGGCTACTGAGATACGATTCTGTTTGATCATAGGCTCTAAATATTACCATAAAACATAACTACATTATTCCATCTCATATTAATCTGCATTAAAACATTATAACGGTAATATAGTTCCCTTTCATGACTTTGTTCATTCAATTAATACATTAATTATAATGTAATTACAAGCAGCAGCTCATTTATGATAAATAAAAACAAATTCAACATCACTCCTCAGTGAGAACATGTTTAACAGTTTGATTATTCAGCATCAAATGTCCCATTATTGTGTATAAGAAAGAAAATAATGCAATATTTTGAATACTAACATCATGATTTTCGGCAAAGCTGCTTTGAAACAGTATGCATTGTGAAAAATGCTATAAAATAAATTTGACCTGTCATAAATACAAAAGAATAAGTGCTTTTATGATAAACATTTTCTCTGCTCAAAGCAATGTACTTACCCATATGTCATCCCTAATAGCAATCTCTTACAGCTTTATACCGTATTACGTTTTAATAAATTACGTCACGCCCTTGTCTGTGTTCTATGTCACGGTTTTGGTTTTGTTCTAGTATTTCCTATGTTCCTGTTCTTGTTTAGTTGATTAGTTAACCCTTGCCACCTGTGTTCCTCACCTGCCCTGTGTACTTAAGCCCTGTGTACTCTGTCCTGTGTGTCGATCGTCAGTGTTATATGGATGTCTGTAACTCGCTCTGTGTCTACCTAAGTTCCATTGAAGTGAATGTTAAAACGTCTATGCTCAGTCTTCGCCTCGTGCTACTAGTAATGCATTGATGGTAATGCTACTAACCCATGTGTTACACCTATAAGCTGAACAGCTGAATGTAGTGTGCATTAAAGCAGAGTTGAGCTAAAGCATGTTCCGTGTCTGTGTTGAGGTTCAGCAGAGCAGCGCTGGAGCAGAGGCATATGGTGATTGAGTTTGGATGCTGCGAAATAAGGTCAGAAGACATGATTAAAATACACTACGCTTAATATTCCATGTGTTGAGGCGCACAGACTCGGAAGCACACCTGCGCTTGGCCAGAGACATAAATCCAAGCAGACGCTTTGCCACAAATCCAGACGCACTAGTGAGGCAGTCTAAAACCCGCAGTGGATGTGGAGTGCCTGATCACAGAACGATTCCAGCGCTTCTTTTGGAACTTATATTTAGCTGCAGAAATAAGTTACTGACTGAAATGTCAGTTGTTAGTAATATGTCATCCATAAACAACTCATCCTCTTTAATATGACTCGAAAACATGTATTGGATACAGAAATGAGTTATAGAATAATTTCACTCTTCCTTACAAACGTAGACATATGCTTGTCAACTGTTCTTTATCGTCACATGATAGTTCTTTTCTGTAATATTGAATTTGAGTAACAACGCAGTAATTAATGCTTTAAACTTTCATTTTTGTTTTGTGACAAAAGAACAAACAACTCATTTCTGTTTCTGCAAAGCCTCAATTAACTAATCGTTTCTGTTTCTCATAATTTGGTTGCATTAAAATGTATTTTTCTTATTCTTCCCTTTCTTATTTTCTTAATTTGTTTGTTGTTAAAAGCTTTTAACACGCCACATTTACAGTCAATAAAGCATTCTGGGGCCCATGAAACATTAATGAAAATACTTAAAAAAGCTGACGTTGACTGACAACTTTTAAAAAGGACGTTGATAGGGAAATTAGTTCATCATTTTTTTGCAATGTCGTGCTCACATCTGTGCTGTGATACTATTTAATGTGTGCTATAATCCCATCGATATACTGTAGTGCTTCAATTTAAACTCGCTCAGAGCTCGTGGCAGAAATGCTTCACAGAGGAGCTTGTAAACAGTGCTACGGTATTTACTGTCACTACCGCGTTAGTATTAGCTGTCCATGCAATGTTTTTTTTGCCCTCGCATCTAAAAAACAGTGAAATCACTAAAGCAAATGTTGTGTGAGGGCTGGACAAAACCAGTAGATGGGCATTATGTAATAGTGTATGGTGCAATAGCTGTGTCACAGAAATAATGGCAGGACTACAAACAAGGCATTTCAGCCATAAGAGGTGCCCCTTAACAAAACACACAAATGATATATTAATACACATGCAAATGCATAAGCATTACTGCAAGAGGAAAAACACGTATCCTGAGTGTCGACATTTTGCTTTCCCGGCTATAATAGCATCCTCACACACACTGCAGCCTCACACAGCGCACAGATGCAAGCCTTGGGCTCGCTGTGCTGATTCACCATGTCCCTTCTCATTACTTCAACACATGACTGCCCTTATACCGCTCTCTCCGGATCCTCACAGAGGAGACTCAAGGGCAGAGCCCAGCTCCCGTGTTCAAACACCCCGCCCAGGACTGATCCCTTCCTTCTAGGCTTGGAGAGGGTTCAGAAAACTAACATTTAGGTTTCTCCTGATTCCCGAGTAGCCAACTTAGCAATTTTTTAAATGTGTAATTTAGGAAAACCAGAGAGCAAAGCATGAATAGAAAAGCACACCGTCTAGTGTGCAATAAAGCGGAGGAGTGTGCATGGCAGATCACAGAAGATGGGAGCCGGCGGTTATGTAAGCTTCTTGTTTGTGTCAAGATGCAATCCAGACCACAAATAAATAACCTTCTCACTTAAAGCCAGGACTGACCGTCATACTTAAATGTGCACAATTATATGAAATGCTCAGGGATAGGTTATGATTATAAAATACGAACACAAACAGTTTGCTAGCTGAAGCCCAGTGGCAAGGGAGTGACTAAGGATAATGTGTGTGCGTGCCATTATTCAGCACGACACATTAGAGATGCGCTGCACATCTCCTGGCACACGTCTTAAGCTGCACTCCTACTGGTTACTGCTCAGTGTGTGGCCGGAATATGTGAGGTGCTGCATACTTCCTGCATGCTAAATAAACCCAATAATCATGAAAGTCTCGCAAAATGAAATGCAAGTGTATGCAGCAGGCCGGCTTTTATTACAAGAAAAGCAATAGCTTCTTAAGTAAGTCCTATCAGGCCTTACGGGCTTCTCCAGTGCAGGAAAAATCAATAGTACCCACAGAAAACCCAGCTGGCTTTGCTTTCTTAGAGAGATCGCATGCTGACTCCCCTGGAGGAACGCCACTGAAATATTCATGCTTGTAACTAAGGTGTGATTCCTCTACTCTGGGTTTTTTATTATGCAAAGCCTGCGAATAATTATCTCTGCTGGTCTTCTGGAGCATGCGAATTACAGACCTAAGCTCATTAATGTAATGGACCCTCAACATTCATCAGGTGCATCTGGACAGGGCTTTTCCGAGCCAATCCGTCACAGCACTGGTGTGGAGCACAGCAACCGTGACCAGTGTGTGTTTCATAATCACCTATTAGGATTAGTCAATATTACAAAATGTAGAAAACTATGGAAGATCATTCATATTTGTCTGACCTTTCATTATCAGTGATAGCATTATCACACTCATGTAGCAGTAATGCATCTCAAACACAACCCACAAATCACGCTGGGTCCATCGACTGTGCTGTGCTTTCTTTCAATTTGCAGCCAGTAAAACAGCTCTGTGATGTAGAAGCAGCTCTGGCGCTCAATCTGCTGTATTTGCGTCGTGACAAACGGTGTTGTAAATCAAGCCTCTTTGCATGCAGCCATCTGCTAAAGTGATGCATAAAAAAGACTGGTGGCGCTGTCCGAGGTACCAATCAACTTCTGACGGAGTGTGCCTCGAAAATAAGACGCAAACTTATCAAAGCTTTGCACAAAGCTGGTTCCAATTCTAAAAGTGCACAATTCACATGCATCAATCAACAAGTACAGGACTGCATTTTCTGTAAGGCTAAGTGCATCAGACCCATTGCCACCAACAGAGCAACGTTCATATTTCAACACTTTTGGTCAACACAGCCCAGGTCAATGCAAGTATGCTCTTATATTAGAGCTCATCGGATCTTGTACTTGTACTGTAACTCTAACAGCGCACAACACAAATGCATCCATCAACAAGTCCAGGACAAAGCAAGGAAACTCACCACTCGTGCTGGGGCTCGTCGATGACCAGCAGGATCCTGAACTTGCGTGACACGGCCGCAGGGCTTTGCTCCACCAGTCCTGCAGAGGCGGCGGTCTGCTTCACCACATTGGTGATGGAGCTGAAAAAGCCAGAGCCGGTGGATTGGGCTGGCTGTGGCCGGCGCTCGGGGGCTGGGGACATGGTGGGGGACTTGTCCGCCGGAGGGGCCGATGGGGCAGGAGCCGCTCCGGCCGGAGCTTTGGTGGCAGCAGTGGGTGGAGGCGGTGGAGGTGGGTCGGGCCTCTGGAGATCCGACATGTAGCCGTTGGGCAGGTTGGCGATGAAGCTGCTGTCAGAGAGGCGACGGCGTAGGAAGTTCATGGCTAGCGAAGGTTAAGCACTGGGAAGAGGTAAGGTAAAATAATTCGAAACTCTCGCGCTGCTTCTCTGGAGCGTGCTGGGGTTGATATTGCTGCTGAATTTCTCCGTCTTCCTCCACTGACAGCTCGGATGCCAGGAAGAGATGCTCACGCTCTGCCTGTGTCTCCCTCCCTCCCTCTCTCGCTCACTCACACACTCCCCTCCCCCTCGTCCCTCACGATCTCCTACATCACTGCTTACGTGGTCCTACTACGTCTTACTGCAGCTGCTAAACGGGGTTTCCAATGAATATGCATGGCAGGAGGGGAGCTCCTACAGCAATTCCCCCTGCCGTGAGTCTCTCCTCCTCCAGCTCCCTCTCTCTGCTCCTCAGATTGACCCACAGACCCCGGGCTGGAGGAATAGGTCTGCAGATGGTGGAGACACGTGTCAGCTCTCTGGGGCTCTGCGAGCATCTCTGAACATTGATCATCTGCCATCAATGAAGCTCTCCTGAATACAGGAGCACAATATGCCAAGTCCACTTTGGGCCATTCCTGGAGAAAATACACACAAAATTTGAGGTGTCTGAGGTATTGTGATCACGACTGACTGTGGCGTTTTACATAACCGGGTGAGACAAATGCCATTATTAGTGATTCAGTCTAGCTGGAGCAACATGAGACACATCCACCACAGACTGCATGGTAATTGGTTGACCAGGTTTAATGTAATTTAACAGCTATTCAACCAAATTCATTACCTTTTCTATCAAATGTTGTCTGACATTATCAAAATGAATGACTCAGTTTAGCTCTTCTTTTGAGTTCTCGTCATATTTAATAAAATGTTTTATTTATTTTATTTTATTTTCTAAACTAGCAACCTCCTAACAACACCTACACTGACACGAAGGACAACTGATTTGCAGCGGTGACATTGTCGTGTTTAGTCTTCAGGCAGCCTTGTTGTATCTGGTGTAGATATGGTGTAAAGACCATACAGTACACCCTAACAAGAGATTTCCAGTCTCAAAATCAGGTGGAGGTGGTACTATCTTGGTTGTGTGCACACAAACCACACCCTCAACTGTCTGAAGCAAATGCTCTTTACAAGCAACTACCTAGGAAAATTGAAACAAACAAACAAATCGAACACCATATCAACTGCATAACAACATGAAAAAACAAACAGCAGGAACAACCAAAGAAATTGCCTGCCGTCATAGTGAAAAATACACCCAGAACACACACACACACACAAACCTCCCTGAACACCCTAGAAACTGCTTAACGACATTGAAAAATATACACCCTAAACACTTTAGCGACTGCCTGGTACAAGGTACAAAATACACCCAGAACACCCGAGTGACTGCTTGACAACATTAAGAGAGAACCCCCAGAACATATACCAGAAAACCCTAGCAACTGCCTGAAAGAATATATTACCGCTGTATTTATCTACATGAATTTCCTGTCTAAAGTGTTTCACAAGGCTTCAGATGATAAAGTGCCCCTTCAAGTTTGTGTTTATTACAAATAAAAATCTACCGTGACATCTTCGTATAAGTATTATTATGTTGTGCTCATGCTGTAACTCTTATATCGTGGGCAGGTTTTATTGGCGGTGACTGCTCATACATAGCATGAGTTTTAAACGTCAGACACCACCATACAAAACACTAGCAACCTAGCAACTGCACATCGACACCATGGCAACAGCCCACAACATCCTGGCATCACAGCGGCCACTGTAAACACAGAAGCGTGTTGAGGCCCAGAAAGGGTTAAATGGATGTTGACTCATCAGATGTCACGAGTTTCTCAGGCTTAATTGGATGAGGTTTTCGTTCACTTACGAAGCCTGGTGGGGTCAACTACACGCTTATGGCAAACAGGAAAAACGATAACGAATATGAGCATAATGATTGTGTCTGGTGCGGTCAGTGAGATGAATGTGAATGAGCTGTTTGTGTGTTTCGTGTGTGACGTGATGCTGCGAGGCTCGTGGATGATTTCTGAAGTCACGACTGTAGTGTTAGAGCGGGAGGTTCACATTCACACACACACACACAC
>JAUMHR010000060.1:1006417-1020776 GCA_032361145.1 Enteromius fasciolatus | reverse complement strand
GAAAACCCAGAGTTTCCCTTATCTCAGGGTTAACTAACTCCGAGTTTTCACTTAACCTCCTTTGTGAAATAGGCCCCAGGTGTTCCCCTTTATCTTTGATTAGTCTCTTTATTTAGTTCATGCCTTGTCTTTTAGTCTAGCGTCAGTTGTTAAAGTACGTTATGTTGTGTGATTGTCTGCGCGCCTTCGTCAGCCTTCTTTGTTTCTTGTCATTAAATATTCATTCATTGGAATTCCTGTCTCCGACTCTCTCTGTCCCGCTGAGAAGCGAGACCGCGACATTACCAGCGATACTTCGTTACAATTACAGTTTTCTGAAACCATTAAATGCAAAACCCCATCTTCAAGCACTATTTTCAAACCTCTGACTCCTCACGCAAAATGAAACCTTTGCCCTAAAAATAGTTTTACCTGTGTTAAAAATCAAGCACTGCTCTCAAATCAAAAACAAAGTGATCAAAATGATATACACAATCATGCAGCCAGTAAACAATACAACAAAAAAAACCCAGAAAACACATTGTTCAAAACATAGTTCTCAGGGAGAAACTAATTTTTAATCTCAGTGTTTTGGGCCGTACAATTTGTTAATTGTAAAATAAACGGCATACAATGCACTGTACTACAGTATACAATGCTAAAAGGGACAAAAATCAAAAGGAGTAAACGTGATCAATTTGCTTCTTCTCGTCTTTGGGCTGAGTCAGCCCAGAGAACTTTGTCAACATCACAAGCAATATTGTCCCTCCTGAGACAATGGGGGAAGAAGCCTCTTGTGTGCCATATCCAGCCCTGACATGATGCCTCACCTATATCACCACAAGCTTAATTGATGGCTTGCAGGTTGTCTATCATACACTTTCCATCTCCAAGAGGAGAAAAACTCCTCAATCAGATTCTGGAAAGGCGAGTATGGAATGAGGTACAAGTGCATAAACTGCTCATTGATGTTAAACCATTCCCTTACCAGAGCAGCTCAGTGGAAACTGACATTGTCCCACACTATCACATAGGTGGGAATGGGATTCTCATTTAGCTCTTGACTCTGATGGTCTTGAACCTGCAGCTCAAATAAAATATCTCTTGGATTGGCAATAAACCTTAGAAGGTGCTGGGTGTTATATGGCCCAAGTGTAACATGGTGATGTAGAACACCATGGTTGCTAATAGCAGCACAGATGGGGACATTGCCACCTCGTTGACCAGGGACAATGGCCTGCTGTCCACTGATGTTTCGGCGTCTCAGTCTCCTCTTTGTTAGATTGAAGCCTTCTTCATCGACAAAGATGAAGTCATGGGGTCTGTCCAAGGATTCCAAGTCAAATATTGTCTGTGTAGAAATACAATATACTACATTTAGAAGTAATACAGAGACAGGGCTATACTGTAGAGAACAATTAAGCCTACTGTATGCACTTCTGATTCACGTACATGTGTGTTGTCTTGTATCACTCGTTCCTGGATTTCTCTGAGTCGTATTAGATTATCCTGAAGGACCATGCACACTATAACGGCCGGAGTGAATGAAGCCGTTCTTCCACCTGCATGTGGCAGCCTCGCAATTCTACAAAAAGTAGATGTGCAGTTACAACAAATATTGGACAGATTAAACAAATGTCTATTAAAACAGTTGCATATCGTGTAGTACAGTAAATTTGCAATTACAATAGAGTAGTATACTCTACCGGTTCTCTTCTCTGAATGTCCTTACTATGGTGGACTCAGAAAATCGGCTCAAATTGGGCTGCACTCTTAGTCCTGCTTCCCTCATTGTCAGTCCATGGAAAAGAACATGGTTGATGACTGTTGCTCAAATTTCATCAGATATTTCCACCCTTTTTTTCCTGTTCCTCATCCTCTTTCTCTTTCTCTTTCTTGTCGTCGTCCTCCTCCTCCTCCTCCTCCTCCTCCTCCTCCTCATTGCCCACCTTGCATACGCACTCGTCCTCTCACATTGTTTCTTCTATCCATGCTCAGACTTTCTCATTTCTACCTTCAACAACCTGTTTGCTCTCTGAACTGGCTTATATTGGTTGTCACATCATTTAAATCAGGTGACATCAATTTTGAATGGCTGTGTTCAATCAATGACATGTTTTCTCTAAATGTATTTGGGCGTTGCTACTTGTGTTTACCATATGGACCATTTTTGCTGAAAAGTGTAAGTGATATTATCTGCATATTGTGTTTTACCATGTGAAATGGTTTAAGGTATTGACAACAGATTGCACAATTAGCTAAACGAGGTCAGGCAACTGAGAACTTTCTTCAGCCAAAAACTGTAAATTATTATAACAAACTAATTTAGAGAGACCTTATGTGATGTTTATGTCGTTATTGTGGAAGACTGCTAGCATAAGTAATTATAAATGTTTTCTTATGTGAGATTTTTTATTTTAAAGACATGCATGAAAGTCGTTTTTTTGTTAGATGCAGTTTAATAAGTAAAAACAAGCTGTCTCGATTTAGTGTCTTGTCTGTGAAACTGGGGAAAAAAGTCTCTCACCTTAGAAAAGTGAACTATCCTGTCCTGCCACAGGTTATGCTGTGTTCGTTGCACGCATAATGTTTATTTTTTTTTATTTTCTAACTATGTATGTATTTATATATATATGTATATATATATATATACAGTATATAATGGGTTTCAAGGCCAAACCCGTTGATCGTACGGTTCTCTCTGCAATCGTCACTATTAAGCGCGAGCTCTGTGTACTATGGAACCGATGGACACTTCGTGTGTGAGATTGCCAATGACAAGTGCAGGTGAATTTCTTTAATATTATTGCAAATTAGAAAATGGTTAAAATATGCTACGTAACGATTTTTTAGCAATAAATAGGATTTTTTTTTTTCAGTACCGATAGCAGAACCGTTAACGTCAGAGGTTATCGATACTTCTGCCTTTTATAATTTAGCACCATTACTGATTAAGTACCGAGTTTCAGTACCCATCCCTAGTCAAGATTAGGAACTGCAGATGGTAAGTGAAACGCCATCAAATGTTTCATCAGTCGCTCGTCACTCTTTAGCCCTGCCCACACAGCACGCCTCTTGGAGATCAGCTTTTTTCAGAGAGAGTCGTAAAGCGGTATCTTTCTTTTATAAATATGATAAAACTAAAGACTTTTTGGATATATGAAGGATGCAGTACCACAGGTCCTCAAGGGTTAACATGAGACTGGTAAAACTGTGTGTTATACCCTCTGGTTCTGGTCATGTGCTGATCCTAAACTTGCTCCTGATCAGGACCAGCTTAAACCAGCTCAAACCAGCAGCCATACTTCAACAAATGTCTAAACAGCATATGCTGGATTTTAATGCTTCTTTCATTGGAAACCACACAATAACACAGTTTACACTGGATTTCTATATGATTCCAGTCTTAGAAATGGCAAAACTCACCCTGTGTTTTGAACCCTATTCATACAAAGTGCTAGCACATGACAAATGTGCTATTCTTTCCTCCTGTCTCCTTCTGAGGACGGCCATTCTGTCTGCCATTCACGAACTGCAGCACACTGAGAATAAGATTCATTCAGTGAATGAATGGACCGAAACGAGCACGATATTCTTCACAAAACGGTTCACTGAGGATTCTGTTTGCAAGAATAAGCAGGTTGCATATGGCTATATTAATGTTGTATTCCAGCGAATGTACAGAATTCTTCCCTTTAACCTAAAAAATTCATTGAGATCCCTGCCAAATAAATGCACACTTTTGAACACAACAGACATCATCTGAATTTTATATTAATGTGTGACATTGTTGCTTGGCAACCATAATCACACAAAACCACAAGTGATTTTTTACCACAGGTGCCACACACTTGTATCAAACTATTTCTAATTATAATGTAAGAATGTACTAATTCTATTCATATGCGCTTCACCCGAAAATACAAATTGTGCTATTATTTACTCAACCTCATGATAGCTCATCCAAGCACGCTCTGCCAGTTTGAACTTCAAACCTTATTTGTTTTTTCATCTTGCTGAGGACTGATGTCAAATCATACAAACATGCTCTGGTGTGCCATATTTGCAATATATACTATATATATGCAAGTACAAATGAGATTTGAGAGCTAAACCAAAGGCCAAAATGTCTGTTAAAAGACAAAAAAAGGTCAATTCCTCACAAAAAGCTTTTGACTACAGAAGCCTGGGAATATACTTTCATTTGGGCTAATATAAGAGGCTTTGTGCCATTTTCGAGGTTCACCAGCTTTCATCCCCATACACTTTCAAGAAATGGAAAATAGCCACTTGGACATACTACAAAAAAACATCTCTCTACAGCACAAGGCAATGGTGACACCTGCTGGGTACATCGTGCCTCTGCATTACCAGCTGTGCGATACACAAATTGTTATGGGTATGACTGCACTAATTCTAATTGTTATTATTAATATCAAATAATATCGCAAAATAGAAAATGTCAAAATGGAAAACATATATGAAGCATCCTTTAAAACAAATGTAGGGGTAAGGGGATGGTTTGTACAGTAGAAAAACTATTAGTCCTGAAAAGAGCTCCAGTGAAGCGTGTGTGGAAATGTCCTCATACCATATTTTTAGGACAAAATTGTATGCAAAACATGATCTAAATATGAAAAAACTCCCTTTGAGGATAAATGGTAGAAAATTAGAACATTCACCATAAGAAAAATAAATCAGAGGAAAAATGCAGAAAATCTTAATGCAATTTCCTTCAATGTGTTTTATTTATTTATATCAAATGCAGGGTTAAGATTATGTTAACCATTATGTGTATAAGTAGCTGTGTATAAAAACAACAGAGGGCTGTAATGAATATCTTTATCTAGGTGAGTAGTCAGTCGTGCTTTCTCTTTGGGTTATTGTGAAGTAGATCTACAAATGCTGGTTAACGTGCTCTGGTTATCTCCTGCTGTAACTGCATCTTCCAGGAGCATCTGGAAGAGACAAGAGGACATCTCTCTCCACTGATGGCCATTCAGAAGCAGCTGTGCATTCGGGTACAATCAAACGTTGCCCTTCCGAGCCTGCTGCGTCTCCACGGCTCTCTTTCTCCAGGCTGGTTACTACTCACCCCACGTTACTGTACAGAACTCCTCGGGACTCACAGTAAATAGCTTGTAAAAACAACTCAGTGCCATAGCGTGTGAAATAATGCTGCGAGAAAGGCTTCCACAGAAATTCACTCTGCTTTTGTTTCATGAATGGTGCCTTTTGTGTTTTTGTAGCGCAACGGCTTCTCGTTCCCAGTCCACTGCATGTGAAAGAGCACATAATGCAACACGTCTGAAACATCAACGAGCTGAGGATGCTGGGGCTTCATGGGGACATCATAACTCTGGCCATGACCACATCAGCACAGCTAAAGCACAACTTGTGTGTGTTTGTCCCTGCAGCATCACACGCTCGGCTCCTCCCTCGCTTCACCTCCGTCCCACTTTCTCCTCGCTGTTTTCCGCAGAGATTTGGGAGTCACATTGGCCGGCATGTGAGCAGAAGCTGAGCTTACATAATGCGTCTCATCCCCAAAGGCTCCACACAATGTCCTCCTGTCTCTCTCCCTCTCCTACTCACACGCTACTATCAGAGCTTCCTCACAAGCCCTTCTGAGACTCAGGCTCCAGCACGTGATTGGGTACGACGCATAACAAATGTTATTCATAGAAATAATTAGATATTTTACAAGTAAAATGGTGTGTGTATTCCTGAAACAATGTGCTACAGGTCTGATACTGGATGTAGAAATGTATGTGTGTGTGTGTGTGTTATGTATAACTAGAGTTCAGCAAGTGTGGGGCATCAAGTAAAGAGGGGCAAAAGATTTGCGTCTGATTGCCCTTGAATTATTAGGATGTTTGATTTGCCATCATCAAGCTTCAACATCAGTAATGAAAGGCTCTCAGATCTACATTTAGTCATCCAAAGCAACATCAAAACATCAGAAGCAGCGTCAGTTTTCGAGAAAAGCTAGTGCACCACATTAATACAGATGGTACAACAAAGAGATCATGAAACATGGGCAATATTCACACATAAACCTAAAAATCTAAAATCTAGTTTTTAACATATAATTATATACAGCATGGTTGTAGGATCACAAAAAGTGAGTGAACATCCCAAACTAATGCATTATATCCAAATATAGTAATGTATTACACTGTAATAATAGCGTATAGATCCATTCATTTAATTACCGCAGTACTGCATTCTGTTTAGCTGTATATTATTTGTATTTAGACACACACACGCACGCATGTAGTAGTTTCTCCATGTATTCTGGGGTCTCTCTCTTCATAGGTGTAATGGTGTTTCTACTGTACAGACTGTATGTGGTATTGTCCTACACCTAAACCTACCCCTTACAGGAAACTACAGACATTTAAAGATAAAAAAATATAGAGAGAGATAGAAAAAACAAACAATTTAGTTTGGATTCAAATAGTTAATTTTACAATTTGAAGCCACCTTCCGTGTATAATCATAATAATTCTCTGTGTGTGAGAGAAAGAGCGAGAGAAGGAGCGAGGGCTGCTTCATCAGGCCTGTATTGATTCCTCTGTAGAAATCTATTTACATGTAATGAACAGCGAGACACATTTACCCAGGGACACATCGCAAATGAAGAAATAGATCTGAGAATGTGAAAATCAACTGGAAAGTACACCTTGCCAAAAACCTTTTCTTCGCCTCTGATGAAAATAGGCCTGACAATCTATATTTGTTGGCTGAGGGAGAAAATGTATTCCCAAAGTCATTCAGACACATGAGAAAATGAGTTTTGAAAAATGAATAGTCAATCTCCTCCAGAATGTGTGATTGCTTTCCCTCCGCTGTGATTATATTCTGCCATGTTGAGACGTCTGCATCAAAGCAGAGAACCAACACACTCGTATTTCTGCGTTATTGACCTTTAATAGATTACTTTTAATGCATTACACTGAGAGTGAAATCAGATTTAATTGTGGATTTGATGTTCCTCTCTGAATCAATCAGTCTTTCAGATGTAAGCAGGGAATGTAGATGGCTTGACCTTCATCTTCTGAGGGGTTTGGGTCACAGCTTTATGAAGGTTGCTGCGTTTCTTTACCCCCACGTCTCTCTTATATGCTGCTCTTTGTGACTAGAGTCCCTCCATCAATATGTCCCTAGTAAAAAAAAAATAAAAATAAAACAAATAATGCATGAACATTAATTTAACAATATAAGATGTGACATTAAACCCTACTGTAAGATAAGACAAAACAGTTATCTATGTCACAGTAATCAACATGTGAAATGTCACAGAGTCAGATTCTTAAAAATGTGAGTTTTATTTATGCATTTATTTATTACTGTAAACATCTAATAACCGAAGAAGCTCATTCAGTTTTTGTGACTGCTCATCATTTCACTTTGGTTGCCCCGTTTGTGCAATGTACAGAAATTTCAATTCAAGAACTCAATTCAAGGCAGATTTAAGGGCAATATGGAGCTGTCATTATGTATTTTGCCAAGCAAAGATTTTTCTACATGAATTTCAACTAATCTCACTAATGTGGCACTGTGAAATGTTTCTTAAATGTGCCGACCTAACTAGTGTGCTTTAAGGATGCACTATGGCTAAACTGGCCCTGTTTTCATTTGGCAGAGACTGTGTGTCCTGTTCTTGAGATGTTAGTTGACCTTCTACGTGATAAACAGGGCTAATTATGTTTGGAGTGGTTTTTACCGTCCGTGGCCATGGAGCGTTATAATAATGAGGCGGCGGAGTGACTCAAAGCCCCTGAGCAGGCAGCCGATGCGCTCAGGGCCAGCTGAGGAAACATGCACGACTGTTTGGTGAATGTGAGCATTTGCGCTGCAAGAATGAGCGCTGGAGTACTGGATGCTGCATTTGGTCTGTGTGGTCAGGATGCCAAGACGTGAGGTCATTAGCTTTAGCACATTCCTCTTCCATTCAAGCCTGTCTGTTTGACTCTGTCTCAAGACGGCTCTGAGCTTTTCTGAGGTATCTAAAATTATCACCAGCATCCCAAAACCCCTCCACTGGCTGTCACAGAAGATACGAGCACTCACATTTGTATTGATGACATTTGTACACGCGCACACAAACACATTTCTCGTGTATCACAGGGTGTCTGTCTGGAAACGTCAATCATTTTGCTCCAAAATCACATGCTTAAAAAAATCTTAGAAAAGGTCAGCACTAAGGCAATTTATTAACAATTATACACAATAAAGAAATAAATTAATAAAATGATTATATATGTAAATAATAATATTTAAATAAAAAAAATATATAGTGTTTTTGTAGAAATGTGTGTGTGTGTGTGTGTGCGTTTATATATATATATATATAACATTATGGAAGTAGCTACTGTTTATACACACTATATTTAAATTTTTTTTTTTTTTCAACTATATTTAATATCTGATTAAATATGTAATTAGGAAAGTTCTCTTAAATATGCTGTGGCAAAATAAAATATGGTCTACTTGTTTCTGTTTGGTATTATGACTTGACTTGTTGGTTGCACTGGGATTTGACTTAATTGAGACTTGAATATGAATGTCATTTACCCCCACCTCTGGTTACTACTACTACTATTATTATTTCTGTTTTTTTCCCTGAATTTGAACCTTCCTATGACCAATGCGTTTGACGCGCACTTTCTGTGCGGATACATATGCGCAGTCTGACAGATGCACGACCGCCAGCCCAGTCACTCTCAGGACCTCCTCAGCACGCACTGCATCACAACATCATGATGTCTCACAGTCAGACAGCTCAGTGCTCTCCACGTCCATCAGGCGGCAGTGTTCAGCCACGCACTCAGAGCCTCGTGAACCCGTGCTGTCTGCCTCCTCTTTATCGCTCTCTGCACCTTGGATGGGGGTAGAGCGAGCGCGCTCCCGAGAAAAGAATGGACTAAATCCCTCCTTTGATTTCGCTTTTTTGGGAGAAAAATCCAGCAGCCAGACAAGCAAGGAGGGGCAGGAAAGTAATGGGGCCTAAAAACCGTAGAAACATAACTGAGGTGAATTTTTGAATGCATTTGCAAAAGAAAGAAAGAAATAATGCATTTGATTAAAAACAAACAAGTCAATGATTACAGAGAGAGGGATCACGTTATCAAAAATATGTCATAATTTCTGTTCCATATAGTCAATATAATATTTATTTATTGAAAGCTGATACATGGCCAAGCTGTGGTTTTCTATAGTTTAGCTGCATGGGAGCTGAAATGTGCTTAAAACCTTACCAACAGACAAAAGCAAACCAGCTTACACAGATTGATTTATTATTATTTGATTCAGTCTGCATAAAACCAATCACCATGCTTCGCTGCCGTCTTCTGAAGCCGTTCTATGACACAAATCTCTGTCAACAAATAATAATAATAGGAAGAATACAATTATTTGTCAATTAAGTAATAATAGAAACAGAGAGGCTACAAGTCTTTCCTCATTCCGCAGTAATCCACAAATCTCATTTTTGTTATCTGATTGTAATATAAATGATATTTTGGCAGTGATGATCTGAGATCTTCAGCGTGGTGAAATATGCGAAAGTGCAAATGAGATTAGAAAGGAATAACTTGTGTTTTTCTCATAAAGCATGAGAAGATTTCAGAAGATGGTCACTCTTCTGCTGTATGAAAATATTCCTGGTGTGCTTTAGTACAGAAGAGTCTCGTGTGTGCTTGCTCATTTTCTGCGTGAATTATTTTGAATGTTTCCTGCTATGAACTCACAAAGACCGTAATTACAAAGCGCCTGACATATTTCTTTCGAGCCTTTTTAATGTGCCACACGTGACATCACGCATATGTCTCAATCTGCTAGCTTATCATCAGGAGTTAAACATGTCCTAATGAGTCCATTTCACAGTCAAGCCGTGAGTAAATTTTTTCCCATCAGTTTGATGCCAATGGCCCCTGTTTGGCCCAGTTCTCCATGATTTATGTTGACAAGTCAGATGTAAGGGTTGAAAAGACATCCATCTTCCCTGGAGAGTCCAGGAACAGCAGCACAAAGAGAGAGGTATGGCTCCACGGCCGAGGAAACGCGCTCTCATTTCCATCCCAGCCACAACGAGTCAAAGATCTCATTCACAGCGACAAGATTCATCTTTGTTCCAGAGATTAAACTCTATTTGATGGATGCACTTTCTTTACCCATGTGAACGTGGAAGGAGTCACAAAACAAGTCCCGTCCTGGCACTTGTGATCATGCTTTCTAGAAATGCGTCTGGCATGTGGACATTTCAACTGTTGAAAATAAAGCACTTTATTTCCCAATGCAGTAGTAACAAGTGTTGCATGTATTTACTGTGATGATAACAACAACAGTTCATCTCTAAAACGATACACTAACCGTACAATAAGTACATGTTAATTAATATTTAATACAAAATCAAAAATGCTATCAAAATAATAATCATTCAAATTCAAAATGGCCAGTCTAGCAAACATTTGTTTTGATATCACTAACATACATCGGTTAAGCCTTGACAACTCTGTTTAGTCAGTTTCATTCATATTACTCTATATATGTATATATAAAAGCACTGGTAAATAATGATGTTAAAGTATGTAATATATGACATATTTTGCCCTGTATTACAAGTGATATGTCTCATACACTAAATCTCCATACTAAAATATGTGTGTGTGTGTATATATATATTTATTTATATATACTGTATATATGTATGTTACTAATATCCATATGTTGTTTTTTATATACATAGTTATCTCATATAACAATATATTTCAAAGAAGTTTAATATGTGATCCTGCAGCACAAAACCAGTCATAAGGGTCGTTTAATGATATTGATATTTATACATTATGATAATTATGATATTAATAATAATATTGATATTTATACATTATGATAATTATGATATTAATAATAATAAAAAGCTTTGATGCCTGAGGATGATAATATTTGGTTCAGATACAACTATTATTGAGAAAATATCCTTTAAAATTGTCCAAATGAAGTTCTTAGCAATTCATATTACTGATTAAAATTTAAGTTTTGATATATTTACGGTAGGAAATTGACAAAATATCTTCATGGAACATGATCTTAACATATTACCGATTTTAATATACTTTACAGCAATACAATGTGCACAAAAATAAACAAATACATTTTCCTATTTTGCCCAACAAATTTCTCTCTTTTTATTGCTGTATTAGTGCTGAGGCCTGAGTATTTTAATATGCAAATTCAATTTTTTTATCTGGTCTCTAAGCTCATATCCCACAATTCAGCAGTCTCAGAATCACTCTGCTAACAGACGTCTTTAATACTAAACCCGATGCATTTGGCAGCTGCCCTGTAAAGAAGGTATGGAAATGCTGCACGCCATGATATCATCTTCCTCTCATGTCAAGTCAGAGGAGGCTGTGTTCCAGATGCTCTTAGATGCAGGAGAGATATACCACTTTAAGGTTGACTAATCAATATTTTTTTTTCCTTAAAACTTTCTATATTAAAGTACACATACACACACATATAGTACATGCACATGTATGACAATGTAGCTCTCAAAACCAGCATTTTCAAACGTGGTGTGTCAAGAAATCACAGATTTGTTTAAATTTGGTAGTTAGGGCAGACTGGATATTTTTCAAGGTATAATGATAACAGTATTCCATTGTGATATTTTTATTTGTCATCTGTGGAGCTCAGCAGCATGTGTCCCTATTCACTAGGATGGAAAAGCAGCAACAAAAATATACTAGTTAAACTAAACCTATTCTATGCAAACCAGAGTGAAATATGACAGATTGATTCTCTCATGTTTGGTGTTAATGTGTGTTGCATTTTAGATCTTACATGTGTTTTTATTTACAGTATTTATTTATTTTTACATCCATGCCATGTCTCATCAGAATGAACCAAGATCTTCTTTAGAAAACTCCCCTTAAGAAACACTCAAATGCAGGAATTAGCCAAACAGTACCTTTAAAAAAAAGAAAAAAAGAACCCCAATTGCCTCTTCTTGACATTTATGTCTCTATGACCCTATAGAATTGAAAGAGCCTCATGGTAAAGTAAATGTGCAGTAATGTGCTCTATCTGTCTTGCTGACAGGTGGAGCCCACATAGATTTCCTTCTGCTGTGAAATGAAAATGTATTCTCTGAACCTTCTCAACCAAAAAACACAGTGGCCTACTTGAATTCATGCAGCAGCTTTATCCTTTCTGTATTTTCTTGTTTTTAACCAAACCATAAACCTTTTATATACTTGTATTTTAATGCACCATTTCTGTAGGCTCACTGGAAATACTATTATCATATTTTATGATGATTCATTGGTCTAATGCAGTGGCTTTGGGAATTATTGAAATAATTTGTGTCATTTGTTGGGGATAAAACATTGTTGGCAATACCAGTGCCAGTACAAGAAATAACTCACAAAGCAAAAAGTCTCCAAAATCAACAAAATGTATCCAAAAAGTACAAACACTATCCCCCAGTTTCACAGACAAGGCTTAAGCTAGTCTCAGACTAAACTGCATGTCTGAGCTGTCTCAGATGAAAATATCTTGCTCTGACATATCTTAAAACATGCCAGTGTCACTGTTCTGTGTTATAAGGTATTTTTGTAAAAGTTGCTTAAATATCTTAATTAAACGAATGCTTAGTCCTTAAGCTAAGTCCCGTTTGTGAAACCGGGCCTAGGTTACTGATCACCTTGAATTTCATGTGTCTGTTGCTGTCCGTTGATTCTGTTATAACCCCTTTCACCAACAAGTACATGAAATAAAACAGTTTTCTGGTTAAGTGGTGAATTTTTTGTCATAAACCACTCCTGTGCTAAAGAATCTGTGACTAAATGCTGTAAACCAGTTTCCTGTAGCTCAAACAGTAGAGCATGAGTTTGATTCCCTGGGAGAGCATGCACTGATAAAACATGTACCCTGAATGCAATGCAAATAGCCTTGGATAAAGGTATCTGCCAGATGCTTAAATGTAAATTCAAACACTGTGATGCTTGTATCATCCTGTGTACTATCATGTAAGTGGGAATGCAGGCCGGTTCACAACAGACGCCCAGATCACACCGGCTGAGGCACCAGTGGAGTTTCAGTGGATCGTGGCTACAGTTTACAGCATCTCAAGCTCTCTGCCAGCCCTCGTCTTCTTCTGACAAACCCATACACGCAGAAGACTGGAAAGGTCACAGCTAATAACAGGCACACTCGTAGTTAATTGCTCTCAGATTTGCACAACAGGCATGCTGATAAAACCAACTAAAGGCTTGATTATACAGACAAGTCTGTGACTGAAATGGCTAAATATATGCAGAAATGATTTAATGTTTACTTGATAGGTAATGTGAAATGACATTTAATGAATAAAACTTCTATAATCTGTAGTCTACAAAAAATTGGCCAGTTTTCTAAATTCAACAAACAGGCAATTGAAATATTCAAAGTGGGTAAAACTCTTTCAAGACTTGCAATTATGCACTCAGCACAATTTGTTTTGAATGTAAAAACACTTATATTCAGTGAACTAATCTAAGATATCCTTTTAATGCCCTTTGAGAGGTGGGTACAGTCGAGGAGGTCTGTAATAACTGGTGAAAGCTATCTATTAGCCCTCCCATTCATATTAACGGCAATTGTTTAGCTGGAGCAGGACTACAGGAAATCTCCATTTCCTCTTCTATACTGCTTAATGAAGTCTATTCCAGCACACTGCAGAGATGTGCAATTTAAAAATGTCCAGTCTGTCTTTGCTCATGGTCACTAGTTCTGGACACAAATTTCATATGAGCTGTAAATGCCATGTGACTAATAACTCTAAAGCCACAGGAGAATGACATCATGGCAATGTTTATGGTAACACTTTACGGTAAGGGTACATGAATTACCATGAATTCATGCATAAATTAATGCATGAATTATGCCTTACTTCATGCAATAATATCTCATGAATTATCAGGAACTAACATGAGTTCAGATTATTTAAATGGTAAATGAACACACCCCAACATCACTAAGCATTAGTTTCTCATGAAGTCGTCATATTTGTGGCCCCTCAACTACAGTGATGTCTTGGTCCTTTGAAATACTGAATACCAGTGTGTTAATTGCAGAAGTCTACAGCTTGAGCTATCTTAAAAAAAGATGGTAGATCCCGATATTAACAAGAATTAACAAGTTTGCATATGAACTGCAATGTGTTTGTGTCATTTATGGGCGTAATAGTTTTTTGTTGTTTTTGTTTTTTTTTCCAGAATATTAGGCTACCATTTTAATAACAGTATATAGTATATAGTCTCTAATCCTAATAATACCTGTAAAACTAACCATAACTATCTCTGTACAGTATAAGAAAAACATGACAGAC
>JAUMHR010000060.1:953364-971732 GCA_032361145.1 Enteromius fasciolatus | reverse complement strand
AAACAACTAAAAACAATGGACGACCCCTCACGTCGAAATGTGCCTGAAAAGGGGTACCTTGAGGATCGAAATACGCCACAAAAGGGTCCTGACCAAGCGTCAAATTGTGACGAGTTGGAGTGAGACTGTGTTGGTGGTACATGACTGGAAGATAATTAACTAATAATCACATTGAACAGGAAATGCCAAATAAGGGAAAACACGTGGAAACTAAAAACAGACATGAAAACTAAATTAAAACAGACAAAACGTAACAACAGAACAGCCAAATCAGTTAGCTAGGCCGGTGTAACTAATTTTCTTTTCGTGTTACTGCTATTGTGTGCTATTGGGGTCTGGGGTGCACAGTTAATTGCTCAATCAAAATCTAAGCCAATATGTACTTTAAATTACTGGCTTAAAAATGAGTCATATTTTTGTCATGTAGCATGCCACAGGGCAGCACATTTCTGAAAGTTAATGCTGTTCTTTGTTGACTAAACGTTCACACAAAACATGATTCTCTTCTCATGTGTAATTTCTGGATTCATCCTCTGTTGAAGTGCTTTGCTTATCTGCCTTGAATAATAAACTAAAGGTTGGAATGGTTCTGGTTGGCCGTCATTGCCCGAACCACTGTCATAATGTGAGGTAATTTTCTGTGAAAACAGAACAACACATGAGCAACTAACCAGAAATCTGAGCTTCTCAAAATCTGCTTGAGTACTCTCTGGAATATAAATTTTTGTGCCCTCCTCTCCCCAGTGCGTATGAAAATGGGTCATTCTTTGAAAAAAAAAAAAAAAAAAAAAAAGGTTAACACACATATCTGTATTTATGCATGGCACATACTCTTTTTAAAAAATGTTGAATGAATACAGTGTGTGGGAAAAAGTACTGTTACTGTTTAACAGAGGATCGTAAGCAATAACGTATTAATAGAAACAGTACTGGTTCATTCAACTTCAACAAAGACAGTAGAGAAGGAGATTACTTCTTCCTAGATTTTACAGCACTGCCTGAAAAGCAGGGACATTTTGTCTAACAAAAGGAAATTACAGTAAAACCTGTAATGACTGGGAACCCATAATGCCTAAAACAAAGACACTATCAGAAGCGACATGACTGATCCATTTAAAATACTAATTAATTAAAAAGGCACTTGCAAAAATATGAAATTGCAAAAAAAAGAAAGAAAGACGACTGTTTCATCCCACTTTGACACACACTTACTGGCAGTACTGATGCTAAATTATTATCCTTTTTCCCCTCATTTGTCCTCTGTAGTGCCATCATGAAGCAGTCTGTACATCAGTGAAACTAACAGAGAAGAGATTAGATATTCCGCAGCTGTCAGTTTTACAGATTTCAAATAAATGTATTTTATGAGGCATGTGTGTAACATCAAGATACAATTGAAATCATTTGAATAAATGCCTTAGCTAACAGTGAATATCCTGGCCTACCATGTGCAAAACACTGATAAGAGTATGCATCCAGTGTGTGTGTGTGTGTGTGTGTGTGTGTGTGTTTGGACAGACCCAGTTCATTATCTACTCTACATTTAGGACAGATGACGGCAATGGGTATCATTGTTGCTGCTTTAAATGTGATTTAGATTAGACACCTACATTGCAGACACCTACGTTATAACTATATTATAACATTTAATGTTATACAAGCTACGAGCTGCAATAATCATAACAATAATAATTATGAAAATACTAATAATTAAAAAAAAAGTACCAATTTTTAATTCTGAGTCTATGCTATTAGACTTCTAGGCTTGGCTCTTTGTGAAAATCTGAAGAAGAACAAGGGGGAAAAAATCTGATTTACAATTATAGTTAGCGCACCGCCTGAGGTAAATTATCTCCAACACATCTGTCATTGGTTCAGGACTGAAGACTCCAGGGAGAGACTCTGACATGAAGCATCCTCCAAATGTCTTGTCCCTGATCAACCCCCTACCCAGACTAGATTTAACATGCCAATTGGATCCACAAGCACAAGCCATTAAATCACAGCAGTAGTATATGAGGGCTACAGGGAATGTCAGAATATGGAAATCTACAATATAGCCTCTGGGCTTGATCATATGGATATCAGTTAGATATCAAATAATTGAGGAACAGCTTTCCAATAAAATTACATTAATGATTGCTGGAAAACAAGAAAGAAAAAAAGGACATGCAGAATACTTTACACAAACTATTGTTGTGAGCTTGCTTTTAATAATTGATTTTTTTCAGCAGAGATTGTAAATAAATAATTTGTTTATTTGTTGGATTTGACAATAAGCTCTGCTGGGACTATTAAAGGGTTAATCACTGAAGAAGATTAATTATCCTCTTTGGGTAAAATCCATCAGGGCATCTATTAATCCAAGAATAGGTCAAAGGAAACCATTATGTGTACGCTTCCTTTTGTGCACAATCACTCAAGACTGTTAGCACACATTAAATAATAATGAGTAGCTGATTTTAAATAATACTTTCTCCAGTTTTTAAAATCTAAAACAGTATCTAAAATATATATCTGTACTTAAACACAGTCTTACTTTTCAGCACATCTTTATTATTCTCAAAAGTATTGTCACATTTGGACAAGCACCAAAAAATTGTTGCCACGAGACAGCAGACTTTATAATCTATAGTACTTTATTTATTTTTTAAATCAGATAACACATGGCAAGCATGCTTTTATATAACACCATCTAAAGACATTTATTTTATATATATATATATATATATATATATATATAGTTGTTTTTTTTTTACATATCAATATTTTACATTAGGCCCAAACAGTTAGAAATATACAAAACAATATTTTCTTTTACTAGACATATTATCTATTCTCTTATAATCTTCCATCATTGTTATTCATTTGTTATTATTACTATTCCTTTTTTTTTTTTTTTTTTTTTTTCATTTCAGAAAGATATGTGCTTTATATAGTTTCTGAGATCGATGCATTATTGCAGTAAACAGCAAATAATATAAGGTTCATCAACAAGACAAAAACCTCAAAACGGACATTCACAGGTACTTTTACACGGTACAGTTTTACAACATTGTTTCAGAGAGAAATCTGATGAATGGTAAATTTATACAATTTCACGAAAAACTCTTATTGATTGCACATTTTTTCATCAGACGTCTTGCAGAAAATAAATCGACTAATTAATTCAGATCTCTGTCACATGTAGCTGCCACAGAAGCAAACTAACAGTGCTCTTTTTCGGACACCTTTGTGGCTTGTCAGCTTAAAGCTCTGTGCTTTTCACCAGTGGCATTTTAAAATAAAACAGTGGAAATAAAACAGTAATTTCTCTCTGTCTCACACATGCGCGCACACACACACACACACACATACATATATCCCTTTATATGATTTCATGTAAATTATTTATTGCCCAACTAGTCTGTAGATTTAAAAAGAAAACAGCATAATTTCTCCTTGACATATTTTCATTCAAACAACGGCTCTGTCAGGTTTTTTTTGACACAGAGTGCTGTTTTGTCAATGATGTCTGACAACATGACCCTAGAAACCATGGCAACAGACTATAGCTTCTGCTCAGAAGTGATTATTTGCTGAAGGCTGCTCACAGCTATAATCGTTTTTAATCCAGGAGAGCAAATTTTGGTCACTTTCGCCATTTTTCCTGAGGAGTGGCATGCAAATGTGGTGAGCAGGATTAACTGTGGTTTCATGGGGTATGTCTGCCCCCAAAAATGACTTTTCGGACCCTGTGCAGTGATACGGTGCGACGTAAAACAGTTTTTCAGATCTGTCAGTAGCATAAACATGAATTTGGTCCTTCTTTCTCTTACATAGAAAACATGTACTAAAATGATTCTAAAAAACACATACAAAGTTATTTTGTCTTAGAAAATAAAAAAAAAGGAAAAAAATAGTAACAGTCTTTTTTGACGTCAATTGGCCCCTGCGGCTGGTAATTCATCGCTGCCTGGGGCGAATGTAAACCAAATCCATACTGGTCTTGTGCTTTTCAGGGTTTGCCTGAGGGCAAATGGGGAGAAGGGCTGTTTGAAACGGTTCGAGTCTTGAATAGTGTCGCCTGGCTAAGTAACCTTGACATACAAGGTTCATCTTGCCCCGTTGCCCGCTCCAATATTCTCGCTCGCTTCTTTTATATAGATTTATAAATGTGTATATTTATATATATATATATATATATTTATATAGATTTTTTTTTTTTTCAGATACAATCAGATACAATTCGATTCTAACCTACAACTGTATTTTTAATACATTAATTACATGTAATATCAAATTAACTTGGTTGTGTTGAAACATTGGGATGCCAAATCTTGAATTATTACTTTCTGGTCACACCCTTTCTTCTTTTTTTAGAAAGACTACTATCTTGCATATGAAATATAGATTAACTCTAGAACATTGCTGGACAGATTTTTTTGGACCCTATGTATATATGTACCAAAACAATTCAAACTGTAATCAGGTTGGTTTTCCCTCGGAGGTAGGTGAATATACTCTAGACATGAAAGTCCTTGGTTGTGATCAACCGTGATTACTCTTTTATTCCCTCTCTGAATGTTGACCTTTGATCATCCGGGGTGAAGTAGGTGGAGGACGGTTAGATGTAGGCCTCGTCATTGGCTGGAGCGGGGTTTTCAGGCTGCTGTTCTGGCCCGTTCTCTTGAGGCCGAACCGCCGTCGTGGGCTGAGTCATTATCCGAAGGCGCTGCGAAAGGGAAGGAAAATCAGCATCAACTATTCCTGCTGAGCAAAGCAAGCACAAATGCATAAAAGCAGAAATCAAGACCCTGGATTGGTGCAGTTAGGAAATCAAGATGCAATTGAAGCCGAATCCAAACTTTTTTGTCCCTGGTGGGAACCTGTGCTGAATTGGGGCTGGGTCTCTTTGTTCCTAATTGCAAGTCTCAGAAACATGATTGAGAGATAAAGAGGTACGCTTCGTGCGGCGAAAAATACTCCTGTCTAATTCGTTCAATTAGTCTAAGTCACTGATTGCATGCTCAAATGGCAAGAACTGAAGACTAATTGATGCAATTAGAATGAATCCAATGGCCACCGAATAGGAACAGTGCATGCTTCACCCCATGCTGAAACATCTGCATTAATAATGCACGCAATCTAAATCAATTACTCTGTCGTCAGTGGAGATACTTTCATGTTCCCTGACAGATGCACCTGTGGCTGAGGGGGAAATGCAAGCGTTACCTCTTTATATGAGCCCTTCAGGGTGAGGAACATGTAGCCCATGTATCCTGGGATAAGAACCATGGATGAGAGGGCCATGCACCAGCCTACACCTTGCCCCCACTTTGGGAACACGTAATTGTTCATGGTAAGAGGGACCATCTGAATGGCGCTGAAGAGGAACACACCCTACGACAGAAGGAACAAACAGTCAGCCTTTGCTTCCAATTTAGGAATGCTTCCAGCACACAAAGACACAATAAAACCACCTACCGCCACAATCAGAGGGGTGAATACCACCCAGCACAGCTTCCACCAAATGCAGGGCTTATATCCAATCATCTCCTCAATATTGTCGTAGAATTTATTGACACCTGCGGTAGGCACAGAATAAAAAATCACGGGGAGGGACATACGCTTCTAAAAAAAAAAATGCACAGGCGGTTCGCCGAGGATTATTGCCGGCCAGAGGTCTGCGCGCCCCTTCATAAATGCAAATAGAGAATCATGCGGTAGTTTGCATAATCAGGCCTGCCATGCACAACAATTAAGATTCTACAGGTTCATATTCATTCGGATCAACTGAGTGTGGAAATGAGTCTGGCAGCGAGATTAGCATGAATTAGAAAGATCTTTGATAATCATTAGCATGCGTTATACGTTGTGTCTGAATGTGAAGAAAGCAAATGATTTACAAAACTCTAGAAGCGAAGCATCAGCTTGATTTTTCATCTTACAGATTTTACTAATGTACTTTAAATGATTGTGCTGTGTAATATTCCATGTCTTTATATGAGCTCATAAATATGGCGTGGAATTTATTTTTGGGAAATGTTTCGCTTAAAATACACGAGTGTCACACCACAAGACAGGCAGGCCACATCAGCTTCTCAGCAACTGCTGGTATAAAGGAAATGTAGTCACTCAATTGTTAGAAGTTGCATATTTACCGTAGAACCAGGATATGGAGATGCATTCGAAGAACACCAGGAACAACAGACACATTCCACTGGCAGAATAGTAGTCAAACAGTTTGAACACATAGAGGCCACCCTGAGGAGAAAAGAATTGGCGTGATTAGCGAGAGATGTGGTTCCTTTACATTGGTTTTGAAAAGCTAGATCTCGCATCTCATTAGCAGTGTTTGGGTTTAAAGTCATGAGCATTAGAGAAAAAAGCTTTCTTTTTCCAGCTGTGAGTCAAGATTGGCCTGAAAAGTATGCAGTAAGGATTATGCATAATTGCACAGCTAATGGTTCAAATGGTTGTGAGCCTCCCCGTCATTTTCCGTATTGCCAAAAGCGCTCTTTATTAAGGTCAAGATGAAATGATGTTTCACTTCTGTCATCAAAAAGTTAAACTGCTTGCTCAGAATTAAGAAAAAAAAAATCTAATACAAAAAGATTGGATCATGGAAAGGGTTTAAGTTACTGTGAGATGTCCTGATGAATGGTATACAATGAGACCATATACACAAGACAACCAGAACATCCAATTTCATCATTTTTTTTTCTCCAAGTCGTTTATAGCTTTTATATAACAGTGTGAGTTTTTATAGTGGCTGAACACTTCATATTCATTACATATCCCAGCAAAAAAACATTTCTGTCCTCTGAGGTGATCCTACTCTGGATCTACAAGAGCTCTTATTCCACTCTCTTCATGTATTTTTACCATATATTCCATAACACACAAAGCTTTAGAATACATTTGTGATCCGCCTCCACCTCTTTTCATGGTGATGTGAAAGCAGTATGTGTGCATTTACCTGTGTGATGTTTGACAGGCCAATCACATAAGACACGAGGCAGACAACAGCGATAAAGATCTCTCGTCTTCCTCGCAGCAAGCGGGGAAACTCGTCGACGAGTGCGGTGATGAATCCCTCCACCGTACAGAACTACACAGAAGGAAGGAAAAACATTTATTTCTAAAGACCCATATGGGTAATAACTACACACTATGAATGATTAGTTAAGCATTAGTAAGCATTTATTTCATCCTTTATAAACCATCGTTCCAACATTATTATGCATTAGTAAACAAGTGCATCTATAAATTCTTGTTCTATAGCATATATATAATGTTTAATAATTGCATTTTCATACTTTATTAATGATCAGTTTATTATGTTTTTTTAAATTAGTAAGTTTTTTTCAAACCAGTTGTTTAGGAGTTGTCAGTGTTTAATAAAATTATTTAGAAAGTGATTAATAAATTATTAAATTTACATTAATAAATGGTATTATTTAGACACATGATAGTTGTTCAGTGTGTTAATAAATACGTTCCTGCTGTAATTCATGATTAAGTCAGATAGTTATAAGACTTTCCAAACAGCAAAGTTAAACAAACAACACAGAGGGATACAGAACACATATTTTTTCAAGATTTGTTAAAAAAATATAATTGTACAACTGTACACTTGATAAATGGAAAACAAACCTTCAGTTTCACAGGAAAAAATAAAGTGAACAGTTTAAAAATGTTTGCATCTTGAAATAATCAGTTTCTCTGTCCCTTTGTGCTGTTTTTTTATTTGTTCTGTTAGGAAGATAACTGAGCCTTTAAATCTCCTTTGTACATTTAGATATGCTCATACATCAAGAACAAGGCATTTACAGCTGTATTTATAAACTGCTCACTAATGACTACTAATGTTGGAACAAGGCTTTATAAAGGATGAACTGACTATTTACTAATGCTTAACTAATGATTCATAGCGTGCAGTTATTATAAAGTGTTACCCATATGGGATAGTTAAAAGTCAAGAATACATGGACCACTGAATGGACTGGTTGTATTCACGTCAGAAATACTGGCTGAATTTGGGACAGCATGCTACTGTATGTGCTATCTTTAATGCCTGAAGACACACACATGCGTGTTTGAAACATGCACTTTACCTGACTGTCAATGCCAAGCATAAGCAACATGGAGAAGAACAGGATTGCCCAGAGCGGTGAAATGGGCAGCTGTGTGACAGCCTCTGGGTAGGCTAAGAATGCCAGCCCTGGCCCTGAGATCAAAACAGGTTTACTTTAAAATATCTGTATTATGACATACACACAAATAAATGTAATACAATACTTTAACATTAAAGCTCTAATGTCTAATTTCAGTGTTGACGCACAGAATGTAAAACCTCAAATTCAAATGTTATGACATTCATTTATTTACAGTTCATATTATCTGAGCATTGTAATATTTGCAACCCTGAAATAAGCACAATTTTGAGAAAATATTTGTTCAGCTTTGATGTTTGATGCAGCTTACTTGTCACAATTATAAAACATATATATATAGCTGAACGTTATGTTTTTGCTTATCGCAATCATTTTCAGTGAACTGAATAGCATATTATGTCAAAAACATGACATTATTAAGTAATATTTTGTTGATAATGCTGTGGCAAGCCATGATCATAATTTCGGATGATAAGATATTTGCCATGTTGAAAAATAGTCCTGTTGCACTTACTTGCTATTGTGCTGCAGCTGGTTAAATTATAATATCGTATTATTGCAGATCTATAGTATTTGTTTTAATGTATGTGGGGGGGCCAGATTCATGACTCGTTTTTGTGCTACCATGCAAACTGCTCATGACAGTTGACACCAGATGCCAAAACACTGAGCAAAGCATAGCAGTAGTTCTTCATCAAGCAAAATTCATTGTAGTTACCTGATGCAGCCACGTCTGCTATGGGCCGCTTTGTGATGTGGGCCATGAAACCTACGATAGAGAAAATGACGAATCCAGCGAACATACTTGTGAAGGAATTGATGCAGCAGACGATGATAGAATCTCTGAGAAGCAGACGAAAGCATGTAATTGTTTAGCAATCCATCATTATTTATCCTGGGTGTCGTATTGAGAGTGACGAGGAAGCTTTTATTTATTTATTTTTTGTAGGACGCTAGGCTGTTTTGAAATACAAAATTCTCACGCATCTGACTGATTAAAGATGCATATTAAGGATAACATTTGAACGCCCTTTAATAAATCTTACAATTGCTGCATACTTGTAAACGTTATTGTTGAAAGGGTTGTAGCTCCCAAGGGCGATCAGAGAGCCCAGGCCCAGACCGTAGGAGAAGAAGATCTGAGTGGCTGCATCAAGCCACACCTAAGAGAAAAGAGCAGACATGGGAGAAATTCACCAAATTATACGCCTGTGAACACACGTCTATTACCGTATGATAATTACAAAGCGCTCTACCTCTGATTCTTTCAGCTTGCTGAACTCAGGCGTGATATAGAACAAAATGCCCTCTTTCGCTCCAGGCAGCGTCACTCCACGGATGAACAGAATAAATAGCATGAAGTATGGGTATGTCGCTGAGAAATATACCACCTGAAAGACATATCAACAGCCTTAAGAAAAGGCTTCTTCTGATATTACGTGACACTGCGCCGAGATTCTATCTGGAATTACGAAGCTCTGTTAAAGCGTGACAGACTTTCATGGTTTTATGATCCCAAAACCGGATTTTGAATATTCAGCACTGGACTGAATTTCTGAAGTTGTAAAATAAAACAAATAGCATGGATGAACGTCATATTGTGCAGTTCAAGGGCATTCTTACCTTTCCAGTCCAGCCTACGCCCTTCCAGATACAAAAATAGACCAGGACCCAGGCAATGGCCAGTGTTATTGCTAGTGGCAGTCTTATCTCTCCCGGCTTCTCCAAGCCATCAGTCAATTGATGCATGTTACGTCTGAGCAAGAAAGGGGGACAAACATTATTAGAGAACATAGATGTAGAATGTATTTCTGTCAGCCCACGTAACCCACAAACAGTTTGAGATAGAGCCTGTCTAATTGCTGATGCAAAACATTCAGCTGGGGTTGTTTGCCAAAAATAGCACAATAGCCGCATTTTTGTGAAACAACAGTGCTTCTTTTGCACAGCCGAGGACAAAAGGAAAGTGTTTGTGTGTTGCTAGAATACGAAATTCCAGAGTGTTTCAGAAAAAAAAGACAATCTGCCCTTACTCCCAGAACTCCACGACGGCGCTCGTCATATTGGCGGTGTTTGCCATGCTGTAGTTTGAGAAACATTTGTCTGTATTCCAAGGGTTGTCACAAGATTTCCAGGGGAGCTCCTAAAACAGGACATTTCAGACAGGACAGTCCCTGAGAATCTAGGCAACAGTCACTGGTGTGTTAGCAATTACACAATTGAGCCCTAAAGTGGAAAACGTGTACTTACTGTGGTGAATGAGTTATACAGATAGTAAATTGCCCAAGAGATTATGACTATGTAGTAAATGTTGAGCCAGAAGGACAGGACTGCTGCTGCCAGGCCAACACCTACAGAGACATGTGCGTTAAAATAACTCCATATTTCAGATGAATTTTTGGCAAGTACACTGTATGAGTGCGCTATAATGCAGTGACACTGTGCTCCTAAAAAGAGCATTAAGGAATTAATTTGAAGGCTGTTTGTGGTTCACCATTACCTTTGAACATGGGGGCCAGTTTCCACACTCCAAGACCACCAATGGACGTGTACTGACCGAGGGACGTTTCCAGAAGAAACAACGGGACCCCAGCAAATATTAGGGTCAAAAAGTAAGGAATCAAAAACGCCCCTATACAGACAGAAGAGTAACATAATGAGACACATTCAAATACGTATCCGATTATAAAATCCACTGCGCTACCAATGATTGCGCACTTCGCGCGTATCCTGGACAAAAAGCGTAGCCTATTTTGTACTTTATTCAATCTGAAGAGTGACTTTCGTTCACTACGAATTAATTAATTTAGTTAATTAATTTATTTCTGTAATCCTGGAAGATGCATGGTAAAAAGACAACCGGGGTGCTTCTTTACCTCCTCCGTTTTTTCCACAAAGATAGGGAAATCTCCAGACATTGCCAAGTCCAATGGCATAGCCAACACAAGACAGAAGAAAGTCAAATTTTCCTTGCCATGTTTCTCTGTCGGGAAGTTCCTTTTTCTTCTGAACTTTAACCACAAGAGTTTTTGGTTTGTCATTGGCGGTGGGCGCGTCGTTCAGCTCTGTTAAAACGTGTCCATCAGATGCTTTCGTGCCGTTCGTGGCCATGTCTCTGGGTTTGGTCCTGGCAGAGGGACGGGAGAGTTCAGCACCGGTCCACGTAGACAGCAGCTTCGCGGTTCGGTTGACCCACGACTAGAGTCAAAAAACGCCAAAGAAGCTTGACACTGACCTAGGAAAGACAAAGCGAGTTTAGATATACACGTTATTTCGACTGTGCTTGGTGTTCGTCAGCTGCATTCGATGTCAATTCATCAACACACTAATAACGTCATCAAAAAGATTTAACAAAGGTACAAATATCCTACAAAATAAAATACTAATTGGCGCAAGTGTGATGGGCGCGCGACATGAAAAAAAAGGCCAGACAAAACGCGTCTGTACACATTTCTATATTTTAAATCACTGAAAGAACCGATTGACCTATTTATATTATCTAAAACTTGAACGCCTGCGCGACTTGTGCCTGCGGTTAATTGCAGAATAGTTTGCTATATGGTAAAGCATTTCCATTTATTACTCGATTTTAATTAATCAACTGGAAATTTAGCTCATTTTCTCTCTTTAAATTCAAATAATAGATCTCATTTTGGTTATGTCAGATAAGTTCGAATAAGATCTTCAATTTATTATTTTGCTCACATCCACGTAAAATCAACAAAGATCTAAGCGCGCAAAGCCTATGCGCGCGCCGTCAGTGAGAAATGCGTCTCAAAAGTCCCGCAAAACTGTCAACTTGCAGATTATTACGGAAGCTTTTTAGCAGGGTAAATAAGTGCCTGGCGCGTGCGAGACTAGCATATCGATAAAAGCGCAAAATAAATAAAATGCATCCTGCTAAAATGTACCACAGTGTTTTAGACTGATGAATCAACGAACAAGCGCGTTCCACTTAAGTTGAGCAACAACAGTTCGTTTTAGATTTTTTTTTTTTTTTTGCAACTTTGCAGGTACCTGTCCATGTGTATTAAAACTACGAAGACAAACACATTCTCGTTTTTTTATTAGTCAGATGTGGTCTACTTACACTGGAACAGTTTTCCTGCCAGTTTGGTTGTGGCGGCGCGTATCCGTTGGTTCCTCTCCAAATCAGACACTTGGAATTTTACTTGTCCAAACCCGCGCGCAATGTTTCCATGAAGTCAAGTGAAGCAAACAGCTATCCTGAGGGGTAAGGTGAATGAGGGTCTGGTTGCCTGGTGCTGTCCAATGCTGTGGTGCTGAAGGACAGGGGGAAAGAGCCAGAGACACGAGCAGCTCCGTCTACCATGAGCGTCCAGAGATGTTACAAGAAGCACAGACCGTCACTCTCAATGTCAGCTCAAAGTCGACCCTCCCCGAACACAACATCTCCACCACTGAGATCCCAGACACTGGGCACCTTCTCTTCTCAACGCTTTTTATATTCTTTATGTCTTTTTTTTTTTTTTCTTCTTCTTCTTTTTTTTTCAATTGGTCTTTGCGTGACACAGATCAGGTGTTTTATCAGATGACTGCCACTCGCTGTAATTACTTTTCGCAAATAATTTATTCATTTATCCTTTTTATTTGTAATCTATTTTATTTTAATAAGTCTGTGAATTGAAGACCAAAGTACATTAAAACACAATTAGGTGTACTTTGCAGTAGGTTGCAGTACACAATTTCAAAGCACATTCTCCTGTTAGTAAATTAATTTAACTTTGCGGTTGTCACAAATTGAGCAGACTGATTAATTTTTATGTTCAGCATTGACCAATACATAGCTAGCTTGGTCTGTCATGTTCCAACCCTAACCACCCCTTTTTTAAAAATATAGAGTTACTATGCTGTAAAATAATATTTAGCAAAGTTGGCAGAAATTTCATTACATCAGATATGACGTTAAATTAGCCACTGGGCACTCCACTATCTAGATATCATGATAACTGATTGAAAAGATAATAAATAAATAAGCAAGCAAGCAAATAAATAAATACAATAAAATGGTGTACATTTTCTATTATTCTTATTTATTTATTTATTTTTTGCAGTATGGAATTGCTTGTTATATTTATTTCTAATTGCTAGTTAATATTTTTTCTATTTTTAATTATTCAAGGATGTATGTGTGTGAGAGAGAGTGTGCTTGTGTGTGTGATTTAATTGTGCACACCAGTAATAAGTATTTATAAGCATGTGACTATATGCCTAAACAACATCTCTGACCTCAAATTACCTCTCTTCATACATTTTCATAGTTCAAAACCAGATAGAACTATGCTAAAACAATACACAGCAGCAAACGTGTTTTGGGTTGAAAAAGGCCTGAACTAATTTACTCTCCGAAAAACAGCAGTTTCCAAAGTGTCAGATTGGGATAACGATGCCAGTCATTCTCTGGATTCTGGTAAACAGTGATAAGGAAGTCAGTCAATAAGTAGAGTCTGAGGGTGGGAGATAAATTGAAAACTGGTCTTATAATCTTCTTAGCTGACTGTCTCCCGAAATAAAATACCCTTGCGGGGAAACCTAAAGGAACGCTCTGCACAGAAGTTAGCTCCTATACAACAATAATTTAGTGTCAGTGATTAGATGTTAAAGCATTCACAGATCAAGAAGTCTTCAGACAAGATGATAATCGTTGATTAAGGGTGACAATGAGAATAGGCAGAAGTAGGTCCAACTGCAACAAGAGCTGTCATCTCCAGCACTGCTGACCTTTGATGTTTCATAGTGTACTGTATGAAATCCAATCAGAAGGAACATCACAGAATTTTAATCATCAGTTTTATTATATGAGAATAAGTCCACACTATAACAGTAATGCCATAAAAGAACAATGTCAGCGGAATCACATTCAGAGTAGTTTACCAGCACCAAGTCACATTATACGAAAGCAAGTAAATAAAAAACCTGACATCCAGTCTCCGGAAACATGTTTAAAAACAATCATTATTTCTTCTGTTCTGAAATGCAACACAGCAATCAGATGTATTAACCATTAGCCAAATTTTATCTTCATTCCATGTTATGTTATGTACTGTGTTTATGTCTCTGGGTTTGATCCCGGTCGTCAGCAGGAGAATCACAGCAGCTTTGCAGCTCAACCAGCTGAAGATTAGAATCAGATACGCCAATGAAGCTTGACACCGACCTAGCGTCCATTTCCCAAAAACATTGCAAGCCAAAAATTAGCTTAAATAAACATATACAGGGTTTCATGCAACCGGTGCTTGTTAAATAAATCTTGTTTTTTATATTAATAAATAAATAAATAAATATATATATATATATATATATATTTTTTTTTTTTAAATAAGAATAATTCGTGTCTGTTTAGATCACAAAACGATTGATGATGGATAAAATGATTAGAATTGTGCTAATTCTTGAATTTAGTTTCCTTCCAGTCCAAGTGAGATGAAAATAAAATGATGTAACTTTTGTACTTTTAATTCCTGCATAACATTAAACGCGTCGAACCTCTTGTTCCACTTCAGCAGTAAGCATGCAGCAGTGCAGCTGAAGAAGACTGGTGGTTTCTTTTAAAGATCAAACTTCTGTTTTTCGTACCGAACTGCAGCTTTGTGGAGGGTTGAAAAGCCTTAGCTGATGGCAGATGGTGAGCCAATGAGGGGTAAACTAACCTACTAATGATACAAAATGAAATTTTGCATTTAGAACCCATCTGCTTTATTCACCCTCTGGGGATGGAGAGCTCAGACATAGCCACACATTTGTGGACCTGTAGTGAGAATCAGAGAGTCTGGCAATTGTTGGTGGCACACATGGTTACTCAACTGTGCAATGAATCTCATAACAGCAAAGGGTGGCAGTTATTTCCACCTTCTGGACCCTCTGCATCGTGCACCAATTGATTCTACATCAGTGAATGCTTCTTGCTTTCTACTGTATACAATTAGCTTAAAAAATTAGCCCCCTGTAATTATCTGTTATCTGGATCTGTTTATTGGTATAGAGGTGCAGTAACCCATTTCTTGAAGTCTTAGACATGAAGACATTAGAAAGAAACATTGATGAGACATTAAGGTCCTAAAAAAACCTAAACATAGTGACTGGGAAAAGTGGTCCAATACAGTCAAGCAGAGTGTTTATTGTGTTAAAAGCATTTTCTATTGTTTTGATTACAATAAAAACACACACATTTGTGTGTGCTGTGCGTGATCCAAGATTGTCAGTATGAAAAAAAAACAAAAAACATATTCATTCATATATAACATAGATCCAAGACGCACTGCATCACAATATTGGAACTGATTTTATCAATTTGCCTGCAGTCCAAGTCTGTAATCCACAGGAAGAAGTCTGACAAGCTGGTTTAGGCCAACCGATAAAAGGCATCAGAAAATAAACCATTGAGGGAACAATGTTACCTTACATTTGCCCTTTTTTCTGTTTTCATCCGGTCATACACAATATATGTTTGGGGAGTTTGCAAGTGGACTAGATCCAGACAACATTATTTCTTTCACCCATTCAGGCAGAGAAAACAAGGTTTGAGATGTCACATCTCTTTATGCGTGACACCCCAGGCCCCAGAATGTGGGCTCTCTTCATTGGTAGGGCAGTCAGGTAGGCTGCATGGAGTCCTGCAGAAGAGGCTCAGTGCTGGGTTTCCGCTCAGACTGAAAGACTAGGGACAGACTGGCGTGTCTGTTGCTGGGTGATCAACAAGGTGGTCAGGGGCCAGTTCAATGGAGAAAAAAAAAAAAAAAACTGGGAATGGGCACAAAACAAACAGATACCCCTTCCCACAATGCAGTAATGGGAATATGAGTGCGATGGTAAACTTGTGTTAAAGAGACTTTTCTTGTAACTTTGGGATGTTATTGTCATTGTAAAAGTGGTTTGCAGGTTGTTTTCTTTATTTGGAATGTGTGACCTTGAGGTTAATGCGTCTCAGCTCACAAAGATTTATTGGGATAATAGTTAACCTATAACTGTAATTGCAGCCATTATATGATCTGTAGTCCGATAAATAAAATATGGTGCTTGTTCCAGATTCCTGAATTCATGCACAATTTAAAAACACTGCTACACCAGTGCTTTCTCTCAGCCGCTGCAAAGATCTCACTGACAGAACACCATCTTCAACTCAATCTACCAAAAAGTGCTTCTCTTCTTCTCAGCCGTTCTACTAATGCAGTTCAGCCTAGAACAAATGCCTGTTTGTACAGTCATAAAGAGAAAAGCATTTTCTTTGAATTTCACTGTGCTGTATCTCGCCGCTGTAGTGATCTCACTACTCCTGTTGAATGTCCTTTTCTTCCGTGGATACTTGATTTAAAGCTGTAAGTATGCGAAATCTTTTTTTAATAATATCAATGTAAGGAAGCAGACTGGACAACGGGGTAAGTAAAAGTAAGAATGTTTTATATACAGGAGAGTTCGTAATCCACTGAGCATAAAGGTGAGTGACTGAATTCAAAGGTTAACTGAGGAGTCAATAATCAAACTTAAACAATCTTTTCTGCTTGCAGCTGGATGTCAAACTGGAGGAGGACAGATGAGACGACCACAACCACACACCACTTTCCAGACGAGGAAGAGGAGATGAATACAAGAACCTGAAGACTCAAGGAGCACACTAGGAGAGAACAGGTGAGATAACAGGTAAGTAATAGCGTTGGAATGGAGTAGCTAGAGTACACTTTCGTTCATACGAGCTTGGACAATGACTGAGTGCTTGTGTGTGGTTACATGTGGTCGTGCTGATTGTGAACAGGTGGTAATGGCTGATTACAGTTCGATGGACCATCACAGGGGTCTTCTGCCTACGGACTGCCCTTTGAAGATGTTGATGGGCTTCGTCCCAGACCCTCTCACTCTCCCAGAACCAGTAATCCACAGCAGAGGGTACATTAGAGGGTTCTCCTGACCGAGGGAAGAGTGGGGGCTGGGAACCGAGTATGCATTGAAACGAAGTGAGTCCAGTGGTGGCCTGACGAAGGTATTCTGGGCATACTCGGGCCAGCCCAGGTACTGGTTCCAGGTGTTTTGGTGGCCGTGGCAGAAGGTACGGAGGAACCGCCCAACTTCCTGGATCTTCCGTTCAGTTTGTCCATTGGTTTGCAGATGGTAGCCAGAGGAGAGCCTCACACCTAGTAGCCGGAAGAATGCCCGCCATACCCAGGAAATTAACTGTGGTCCGCTATCAGAGACGATGTCTTTAGGTAGTCCATATGATCTGAATACATGATCAAAGAGGAGTTAGGCTGTCTCTCATGCCGAGTTCAAAACTTGTTAGAGGGACAAGATGGACAAAACTTAAAAAATCGGTCAAAAAAATAAAAATAAAATACAGGCTCTGAAGTGTAGGACACTGTAAATACTGCCTGCAATACCGAGGACACCCTAACGACTACCCAGTAAATGTTCCAAACTCAATCTAACACAGGCCTAACATATACTGTATTTATGAAATAATAACCTTTAATAATTTGGTCTTGTGCTTTGTTTTACAGGTTTGCCATGCATGTTTTATCCTTCAAATCAAAATCAAATCAAATTTTATTTATATAGCGCCATACAACAACCTAAAGGTGACCAGGGCGCTTTCCAGAATAAAAGAAAAAACTCAGAGCATATATATATATATATAAATATATATATATATATAAATAAAAAGGCTACATATCAAAAGCTAGGCTAAAAAGATGAGTCTTCAACTGTGCTTTAAAAATACACAACTCAGTGATGTTTCGAAGCTGTCCTGGTAGTGCGTTCCACAGCTTTGGGCCCTGGACGGCAAATGACCGACCACCAAACTTTTTGTAATTGAACTTGGGTATGACCAGTGTGGTGTATTCAGAGGAGCGCAAAGTTCTGGCTGGGTGGTGGACCATTACCAACTCCGCGAGGTAGGCAGGGGCCAGACCATTAATGGCCTTAAACACAAACATCAGGATCTTAAACTCAACCCTAAAGCGCACTGGGAGCCAGTGTAGCGAACGAAGGACTGGGCTGATGTGAGAGCGTTTGGAGGTATTGGAAAGGAGACGTGCTGCAGCATTTTGTACCAGTTGAAGCCTGTTGAGCAGTGATTGGTTAAGTCCAGTGTAGAGTGCATTACAGTAGTCAATCCGTGGGCTGATGAAGGCATGGACAGCTTTTTCAAGGTCAGCTCGGTTCAGAAATGGTTTGACCTTACTGAGGAGCCTTAGC
>JAUMHR010000060.1:860009-870149 GCA_032361145.1 Enteromius fasciolatus | reverse complement strand
AATGCAGCAGCTAGAGTCCTTACTAGAACCAGGAAGTATGAGCATATTAGCCCGGTTCTGTCAACACTGCACTGACTCCCTATCAAACATCGTATAGATTTTAAAATCTTGTTAATTACTTATAAAGCACTGAATGGCTTCGCTATGTCCACAGCATTCTCCAAACTCTGGCTATTTGATAATACCTGCAGGTGGCAGATCCTTTTCCTATTTAGCCCCCAAACTCTGGAACAACCTCCCTAACAGGCAGACACACTGTCAGTTTAAATCTCTTGAAGACACATAACACACTACACATCTAGTAATCAAATCCGTTAAAGAATCTGAAGAAGAATGGTATTTATGCTAATATTAATCTGTTTCTTTCTTATTCCGAGGTCAACGTACCCAGATCCAGTTCGTATGCAGATCAGATGGTAGATCAGCACCTAGAGATGACATCTACAGCTATAAACATTAGTAGAGACCAGGACGTTTTCCGTATGAGGGAGGGTAAAGTTGGTTTATTATTATTTATTAAAAAATTTCTTTTTTAAATACATCAGTTAAAACCATACCCAGATGACTTTAAATTTTCCCCACAAAAAAGGAACAAATGACTTCCAATAAAATCAACACATATTCCCAACAACAATTCCCCTCTCAAGAGGTAGTGCTGTCCTAAAGTAGAGTGTAAGGATGATGCTGCTTCCTGTTTTAGCCTGAACCTCATTATTATGTTATTGCTATACTTTGGCTTTTCTTGAGGTCTACAAAGTAACTGTGAGTTCCAACACAACTTTATTGTACATTCATTCATATCTTCATGGTGAGTAAAACCCATTTAACCTTAACGTCTTAATGCTCACATCATGCATTTGATTGACAAAGAATGCAGACCTGCTTACAGAGCTGGTCACCTGACTTTACATGCATATTTTTTCAGTATTTTCGCTCTCATCAGTTCAAGGCTGTATCATGTCTGTATCTTAATCTTTGCTGTGAAGTGTCACTGTTAGTGTTGTTTTATACTCAACTCTGCCCTCTAGCGCTTTCAATGTGAATAACGACAGACAGTGTCACATCAGTAAAATTATATACTGTGTGTGTGTGTCTCTCTTTTTCTCCCTCTCTCTCCCTCTCTCTCTCTATATATATATATTACTTCATAGTTTCAGTCAGAATGTGAAGCAACGAATCATATCATCTTTTATGAATACAACAAAGCAATTAATCTGACGGAGGTAATAACACTAGACTGTTTCATACATTGCTGTCCAGGCAGGGTTAGAAGAGTGTGTAGTACGTGTAGTAAGTTCAGCCAGAAGAGCAAAGCTGTAGAATATCTTCTTCTTTTATTAATTAAAATGCATTGTTTATTGTGAGGTACACCAAACAGCGAATTAACTTTAATCAAATGATATGCATTGCACATGTATTGAGGTGAGGTTGAAATAACATTGTGGTTAGGCGTAGGGTTAGTAGCAATAAATGTCTTTTAGGAATTTGAAACAAGAGCCAAACAGTACAATTTTTGCTTAAAAGGAAATGAATCCCTACATTTCATGACACGTTACTGAATTTTCCTAAAAGCTTAATTTTACTTATTAGTTTTTAGATTTAACCTACAGTTATTATAGTTAACTTAAAAAAATGTATGTGCTAAAGTAACTAAAAAATAAAAATATAGACAAATAGTAGTAATAAAACTAATTGATATTAAGAACAAAACACGCAACAAAATGACTAAAACCTTAATTGAAATGAAAATGAAAGCAGAAAATCTAACAATGAAAACAAGTTTAGTAAGTATCTTTGTGATTCTAAAAGGTGTCCCATAGCAAAGGATCTATATCTCGCATTTTAAAGCTGCAATAAGTGCTGTATTTGTTATTTTAATATGAAATATCATAAGATGCACTTTTAGTTTTGGAGTCACATGATATCATGGAGAAATCTCAATGGCTTAAAGCAGACTTGTTTCAGCTTTAACGTTTACTATAATGATGAAACGGCTGCACCAAAGCCAGGACATCGAAGCACGTTAGAGATTAAAGATCACACACACTCACACACACACACGCACAGAAACACACACACATGCACGCACACTGCTCACAGGACACAGGTTCATGCTCCTCGGGAATTTATTAAGTGCTTGTTTTTAGTCATTTTTTCTTTCATTTCATTGGTATCACTTGCGCTCCTGTCTGGAATCGTGGTGTGGACAGTGAAGCAACAAGAGTCAGTTCATGTTCTCAGGCTAGAAAATCATTTACATCACATTTTGTCGTTGTTGTTTTACTGACTTGGAGACCACAAACATTCCAGCAACACACTCTAAGATAGATAAGAAACAATCAGAAAGCTTGACTTTTTGCATAGTATTAAATGAACAAAGACATTGAGTTTTTTTATTTACAATTATTGTATAGATTATAAAATTCATAAAAACAAGATGGATGAACACTTTTCATTTACCCATAAATTGCTAGTGTGCCAAAAGTACCTGTGGCGTCGTATTCTCTTTGTTCCACAAAACGCATGCTGCTAAGTACAGTACATAGAAGCTGATGTATTGCAAGAAATATTATTATTCATGATTATTAGAACGCTGTCATCCTTCCGATGTATTGGCTAAACATTTTACACTGCATCCGTTATTAGGCCCATTAACACAGGGCGCAGAACTAAACTGAATTTAACTGAAGTGGCCAGTCGTACCTTGAAAGATCTCATCTGGAGTCCACACACATTTCAGACAAACTCCCCTGCAGCGCCTTTCAACGTGTCAGAGGTGGTTGTTTTGGTCAGTGTACAGGATGATTATGAATGAGGCTTTGACATGTGTTAAGGGGATAGTTGGCCCATTAGTGGCTCTCTCGTGAACACGCCGAAGAGAGCTAACAGGTGATTTTTCCTGTCTTCAGGAACTTTCATGATGCTTTTAGAACGGCACGAGTAAACTATCCCTTTAACATGGTAAAGGACAAAAAATAATAATAAGTTTTCCATATATATATTTCTTTCACTGAGTATGCCTGAGCTAACAGTTAAAGCTTGTGCACCTTATCTTGATCTGAGTAAATCTGTCAAAAAAAAGAAATGAAAAAATTGGAGAAAAATGAGTTGCATATTAAGTGTATGACATCATGCCTTTCCAATTCCAAAGAATATCAATGAATACATGGGTGACTTCATAAGTGTGCCTTCCAACAGACCCCCGTTTGTCCTTTTGCTGCTAGAGTACAATAAATAGTTAACGACTAGTGAATACTGTTGAGATGCTAGAGTATATTTACTGACTGCAGGAAGACAAGCTTGATTTGAACACAGAAGCACATCTAAATTTACACCACAGAAATTCATTCATATCCGGATAGTGCAGAAAAGGATCATAAATGTATATATAGATATATTTTTTGTTTAGTTTTTTTTTTGTTTGTTTTGCTTTTTGTTGGTTTGAGTTTTTCTTTTTTTCTTTTTCTTTTTTTTTTTTAAGAAAAGAGTCGAAAGCAACATTCCTTCTTTTCGTTTCTTCTCGTTACATGACATAATTCAGTTGTTCAAAGTGTCGTCAGCTCAGGAGCTGGGCTCGTTTCATTTAACCAAAAGAAATCTACAAATTAAATGTCAAAAAGAAGAATAATCAACACAATAAATCACAATATTTGAACACAATTTTTGATTTCCATACAGAGATGCCAGATATAACTTAGTTTACATGTTTCCAACATAAATCCCATCGCAGGTCACGGAACCAAAACTATTTTCTGTTAAATAGTATGCACTTCTAAAGAAGATATTTAAATCCGACCTGATATATCTGCTCACGTTTGAGGCCGACCCTGAAACCTTCGAAAGCCAGCCAAACCGATCTGATGTTTTCGGGGGTGCTCGGAGCCGTCAATCCCGACACTTGTTTAATACTATGATGCCACGCGAAATGATATATCTCCCACTATATTTTGGTTTCTTCTGTTATCTTCTAAAAATATCTACATTATTTGACAAAATAGCAGGCAAGTCCAGCGCACAATTCGAAATAAAACATCTAAAGTCCGCTATTACAGGAGTACTGAACAACGTGAGCTGTTCCAACTACGTCTGCTGCGTGGTTTTGAACCCTACAAAGAAGTTTTAAACCCTACAAAGGAACCAGGACGTATCTACAGGTTTGTAAACAAATTACATTCTCTTTAGGACATAAATAAGTTAAAGTAGTTATTGAAGCAGAACAAGGCAACATGCCAACAAATAAAGATAAACTCTGTAAATATATATTTATAATATGTCTATAAATATATATGTACGCTTAATAAATTCTAATTTCCATGGGTTTCTCTTTTTTGACAGGTGCAAATCTACTGTGCAAGTTCCGAGTCCTGCGACCTGGATACACCTTAATCAATAACCAAAAAAATCTATACAATTAGATACATGCCACACACAATACTCACAGATCAGTGAATCAGAGAAGCTGTCTTAAAATAGCAGTCCACCGCACATCCCATCAAATCAAATCAAAACCATTTCAAATAAAAATAAAGGTTTCCAAATAAAAACCTGGGTAAATGTACATTCATGCAGGAGCAACGATAATAGCTGAAGTTGATTTAAATTACTCGTAATAGTCTGTCGTTTCCTCAAGAAGTGGGAGCGGTGCGCTTGCGCTCTCAGGTCGAGTTTCTCAAGTCGCTTCAAGTCAGTCGTCATTCATGCGTTCAATAAAGATTGTGGCGTAACTACACCTACAGTCAACAGTACACGATCCGCGTTCACGTGCACTCCAGAGCACTTCTAAACGTAGAGTCTAAGGTGATTCTTAAGCGGTCTCCCACATGAGGTTGCTAAAGCGATGTCTCCAGACTATGAAGCGGGCTCCCTGGACTGGAGGAAGCAGCAGATTTACTTGTGTCGGTCGTCAGGTTTATGCCGCTGTCGATGGCGTTGTTGTTCTTGTTGGGAGATGAGGGCTGACTGGAGTTCTTCCTGGCCGCCTCGTCGTCAATGTCGGTGTCGTCTATGAGAGGAATGTGAGGTGTGGAGTCCTCTATTCTAAACTCTGGATGAGTCATGAAATTGTGGATGGAGGTTCTGGATTCGGGTTTTTCCAAGCCTTCGTAGAGGGAGCTACGAAATGCGTTCACAACACGTATCTGCGTGAGGAAAGAGATCGCTGTCAAATGCTTAGAAAGTGAGCTTGGAAGACCCCCCACCCCCACCCCCACAACCCAGTGACAACAGGAGGAGGGAAAGGCCGTGGACCGATTCAGAAAGCATCCCTAATTTGCTTACTCTACCGTGCACTGAGACAGTTTAAGGATTGCATCAAAAAGAACATAACTCAAACTCATGGTAAAATAAAGAGACTGGAAAGGAAAACATAGGCAATGCTCTTATGTCCCGTACAGTACACAATACAGTATACAGTTTATGGTCCAAAGTGTTGTATACCTAGAGACAAGCATTGTTAATTCAACAAAAATGGAACAAAAGAAGTCAAACACAAAGGAAAACCAAAACGGCATGCAAGTTGAACACATCTTGTGGAAAGTTGGCAAGAGGAGTAGATTAGATTTTGAGGTCCAGGATAAGTTTCAAGGTAAACACAAAGTCAAAGGCAAACAAAAGAGAAGTCGTCTACAGAGACTCAGATAGAGGATGACAGGGACAGAAGAGCCTATGCTTCGATAGCATAGAGTCACAACACGATGATGGAAGCGAACCAAAAGCTTGACAAGCCAACTTAATGACTACACACAACATGCAGCTCGGGACAACACCATGTGGAGATGAACACAGGCACACAGACTGTGGAATAAGAAAAGAGACGAGAACAAACACAAGTCTGTTCTTTGAACAACTCCATGCGTCTCTGTGTAAACACTCAAGTATAGGCCGCAGAGTTTTGTTCAGATTCACGGAGCTATTCTAAAAAATAGGAGAATCACTTGTTAAGTTGTTACTGTGTGGAACTGAGACTTAAATATTTTACTGTGCTAGTAGGGAGCAGCAAATATTCCACTTCGAAGGTTACAACTACAAACAAGTATGATAAGCTAGGCATGATTCAAACAGCAAACTGATTATGAATACAGTCTACGGTTCTGTTCCACATCCTTGTGATCTACCTGCCCAGACAGCAAGATGTCTACTTCTTCTGGCCAAAATCTAAGGTCTTTCATACAGTACATGTAAGGCAATTCCAGAATGCCGTGCAACAAGCTTGGTGTTCATTTTCATCCAAGATGGTGGCTGTATATATCCACCATCCAGATATTGGACACTCCAGATATTGGACACTCCAGTCCAATATCTCTCTTGCCTGCTCGTTAGCACAAGGGTGTCCAAACCTGACCTTGGAGGGCCAACATCTTTAGCATTGGGAGCAATTCTTCTTCAAATCAGGAATTAGCACTGGCTACTGTTTATATCTATCACATCTCTATATGGCTTAGGATGCTGCCCCAAGACAGGGGTGTCCAGTCCTGCCCCCGAAGAGTTTAGTTCCAATTCCAATTAAACACAGCTAATCGAGGTCTTCGGGATAACCAGAGACTCCCAGGCAAGTGTTTCAGGGGCAAGTTAAAGCTAAACTCTGCAGGACTTTGTAGTTGTTACTACTCAAACTGCATCATACCTGAATCTATGAACCTCAAATACTTCAAATGAAAATTAGTACCTTACAGCCTTTGGAATTTTCAGTGTAAACCACTCTGCCAGAGCTGCCAGAGCAATGGTTAGAAGCTTACTAGGGTTTGGAACAGAGCCTCTGTCATCCAACCATCTTCTGACCTGCTCAACATAAATTTACAGAAACCATCAAACTACGTCTAACGACCATGAAACTGAATTTTTACCTTCTATTGTGGTAGCAAATAGCACGCTTTCAGCCTAGCTAAGAGCAAACTTACAAAGCCATCACAAACGGGTCTGAATGACAGATGAAAACAAATGTCGGAAGGAGTCACATAGATGAAGACTGGCCTAACGTTTAGTGAGATTTTGCAGCTGTTGGCATCACACAACAGACTAAAGCCACGAGACATAATGGGTCGCTGTGGGCTTCAGATCTACATCACACAGACGACAAATAAGACAAGACTATGGGGAGGAAGAGCCACTCTCTTCACACGTCTCCGCAGCTGTGTGGAGAGAAAACAAAAATAAAAAAGGGGAACAAAACAGCCTCCCGTGATCAATAGAGTAACTTCAACAATGCAGCTCAAAGCATTTCGAAGAACATATCAGGCTACAGCTGGAAAATGGTACCGTTGGCTATACTTGAATGTTTACCCAGCCTGGTGAGTTTGTTGGTGGAATATTAGTTCACATCAATTTTGCGACGGACAATGGAGGGACTCACAACCTGAAATTCACTTCGTAGGCTGCACCCTTAGTCCAGGGCTCTTAGCACTCTGGGGAAAACAAACACATGGTACATTGAAACACATGTTCTTCTGAGAAGTGGGTTAAAGATGATCTGATAAACAGTGACATGAAAAGTAAGAGGAAATCAGAAGCAAAGCAGACTTTCAGGGATGCCCTTTGACAATACTTTACTCTATTTGTCTATGTCTAAAGAAATAGTTTGAGAGCTTCGGTGTAATGCCAAATCTCCATTGGACCCATTGGGTAATGCCTGATTAGAAATGTCTGTCAGATCTTCCCATTCTAACCAGATATATATAGGGAGATATATCCCTGTGGCCAGCGCTCTGACATATGGACATGTTTTTAGTTTAGGTCTAATTTAGGGTCTAAACAACCTGGAGAAATCTATCCATTGGCAACGTAATCTGACATTTCTAATCAAACCAAAACTGAGTCTAGAAATGAGGTGACTCTTTTGAGGTCTAGAGTCTGTAACTACAGGAAGTGACGTCAATTAAAAAATTTTAAGAGCTTCCGAAAATAAGCTAGTATACTGTAACTAGTGTAACACATTAATATTACACTATTCAAGTATATCACTTATTATCACCCTTGCTTGAAATGCAGATTTTTGGGGCCAGCTATCATCACTTACTGAACTCTGAGCTCAAATCAGACCAATGTGTGCAGTGGTCCTTTAAAACTTTACTTTAAATTAACAGAATGTAATGACCCACTAAATGGTGCTAAATGTTTTCATACTTCATAACTGTCCAAGGGAATACAACATTCAAATGAATTTTGCATCCGATGTGCCCTTTAAGGATTTTGTTGTCAGTAACAAACCTGTACATGGATCCATTTTGGTGTTGCCATAGAAACAAATCATTACTCAGAGAATGTGAACATGAATGTGAGTAGCTGTTGCCTTGTAATTATGGTAACCCTCACATAAGATTAATGCAGCATTATATTTGCTTCTTTCTAGAATCTCTGCTGCAGAGCTGCTTTTTGTGATGTATTTTTCATAATGTTTACTGTTCAGTTTTTTTCAGTTCAGCTTTGCACTTTGAACTTTCATGAGCTAAGTGGACATATTTAAGTAGGGGCCCACATCTTATATTTTGCAATGTTCTGGCTCCAGATTTGTGATATCTTATTGATTTTAAAGGGTTCAAATCTCTTTGCATCCAGTCATTTTTTGGTTTTGTTATCATTGGCCCAGTTCAGGTCTGGAGTTCAAGGGCATCCCTGACAAACACCCAAAGAAGAGTGTCACTCACGCCCAGAGGGAGGAGCAGCAGCAGTGCTGGTAGGAGAGGAAAGAGCATTGCACAAGGACACGTGACTAGGACTAGAAACATTGGTTACATCCTGATTTTGACTGGTGGTGGAGGACTGGCGTCTCAGAGCCCCCTGAAAGGAAGTCCCGCTCTTGAACGTGTTCACTACCTCGATCTGCAGGAAGGGGGAGAGAAATACATGGAGCAATGCTTCACAATAGACATGATCTAGAAGACTATGACAGACCCTCATCACACATTAAACACTTAATCTTAAATTAGCACTGAGGATTTGATGGCTTTAGAAAGGTCTTCTTCTCCACTGCTGCAGCTTTGACAGCAGTCATGATAAACGCCCAGAGACCCTTGAGAGCCTTGCCACAGGACAGCATCATTATGCCTATAAGAGCACTGTTATGATATCACAAACAACAGGTCATAGAAATTCACCCTAAATTATGTGCATGGAACTACCAAAACTCTGTTGCATGCAGTACAATATACAATCTGAATAGCATTCCGGTAGAACGGATATTTAGAATATGGCAGTGTTGGGGGGTGCTCTCGTCCTAGGCACCCCCCAACACTACACATTTTGTATGTCCCCCTTACCTGACACATCCATTTCAGGTTCTGGAGTTTCTTCTAATGGGCTCATGAGTTCAATCAGGCGTATTTGATAAGGGTGACACACAAAATTGAGAAACACTGGAACGTGGAAAGTCATTCTCTGTGATTCCACTGGTTTGCTGCTTGTCTGTGTTTGTAGTGTTCCAAATCAGAGTATGTGAGTGGAGTTGTGTGATTTTGCCTGGTCTGAGAAGCAGTGGAGCGGAAGTGAAGGTACAGGAGTGATAAAGTGAACAACTGTGTCTAAAATGTCAATTCCAGTCCTGGGACCCCCTGATCGATCTCCACATTTTTTGTGTCTAATCAAACACATTGGTTGATCTCAATCAGGTGTGTTAAATTAGGGATACATGCAGTATGTACAGAGAAGACTGGAATTGAGAATCAAAGCATCATGACATAATAATGGAGCTTTATTCCTCATGCTACTCAGAACAAAAACATAATCATGTTATTAGGACATGTTTTTAGACTAAAGTAAAATACTATCACAGGGATGGCTTATGAATGTAGTTCTAACCATTAATGGGAACAACAGTGTTATAAATGGCATTACTAACAGAATTATTGATAAATTACTATAAATGATTATAGGCTTATATTATTATAATTATTATAATAACTATAATTTTATTTTTCTGTTCATCTGAATGGTTGCCATAGCTTTGTTTCACAAATCCCAGAGCGAGAGAGTCTTTCAGTACATACCACAAAGAATTTACGTGCTACGTAATCATCTCGGTTATGTATTGTAGCCCTCGTTCCCTGAAGAAGGGAACGGAGACGTCACATCGGTGACCGACGAATAGGAATCTCGCTTCAAGATGCCAAAACAACTCTGCGTGTATGCAAACACGCCAATGATTTTCAT
>JAUMHR010000060.1:811652-824508 GCA_032361145.1 Enteromius fasciolatus | reverse complement strand
CACCATTACACCTATGAAGAGAGAGACCCCAGAAAACATGGACACACTACATGAGTGTGTGTGTGTGTGTGTGTGTGCATGGGGGGTGACCATCCTCTCTGTCTCTCAGCTGGGATGTCAGTGTCAGGTTTCTGACGCCGGGCTCAGATGAATCTCTAACACAAAGCTTAACATGCACAGGAGCCTGGACTCATGAAAAACATATGAGAAATCAGCCTATGGAGAAGCACTTTCCAAAACCTTCCCAGCGCTATCTAAAAAATTACAAAAATGTATTTGAAACAAATAAGTGCACTACAAATACATTTACATATTCATGTACTTAATAACAATACCCTGCAACTGTACTTAGTATACATGTACATAAAGTGTGCTAAACTAATTAAGTAAAGCTCTTTAATTGTTCAGAAGTAGTGCTGAAGTCTAACTCAAGATATACTGAAGCTAAAGTGGAACTACTGCAAGTATACTTCAGAAACACTCAATATCTTCCTTTTAAAGACTGATATTATTCAAAAACAATACAACCCTCATCAATAGTGACATTAAACACATTTTAGGTTTGATAATAAGAAATGTGCTTTGTGCAAAAGTACAGTAGCAATTATCATTTTTATATAATAAATATGTTAATAAATTTGAACTGTATTTAATATGACACTTTTTTACTAGGGACATTATAGTTGTCAAGTATTTGGTTAGGTAAATCCAACTCATGATGAACTCTTGTTAGCTTGATTTTCAGTATGAGTCACATTTTGCACAGCATGTACTGAAATCTTGCTGATAGTAAGAGCTTCCCATGATCATATCTATAAAACCCAATGTAAAGATCCTCCCTGTCGTGTTAAAAAGCAGACTAGCATGGCTGAGTTTTATAGTGAAGCCACTACAATACATGCCGGAAACGTAAAATATTTCTTATGTCCTATATATTTGATGTTATATACTGTAAGTGGATCTTGCATGACACTGAGAATACTGCAAGAGAAAGTCATTTCCTGACTTAACCAAACAGCATGTTAGAGAATAAGCGTGCTCGTTTGACTTGAGCAGAAAAGGAAAATCAAATGTTCTGAAAACATCTGAAAATGGTGGTTTATTTCATTCGTTTAGTTCATTGAAATTCAATTATTTATACCAAAAACAGTACAAATATCTCTTTAAGGTAACACTTGTAGGTCAGCACTTTGTGTGAGACACTACTGAGAGTCAGTGAATTATAAAGGTATGATTACCAGGCCTGAGAAAAGTCTTAAGAGCTAAAATACAGTTTTATAAGGTCATCACAATGTCTAAAGTCTATATATATATATATATATATATATATATATGTAGATAGATAGATTTTTTTTCTATTAATGCTCAGTTGTTTATTATTTCTTCAGTTGGAGAGTAAACTGGATCAAATTTGATGTAACATTTTTGAAAGTTACTTTTTTGGGTTAAAAAAAAAAAAAAAAAAAATTAATGAACTTGATTGACTGTCTATATTTATCACACTTGATGTTGTACACTAAAGCTCACTAGTCTGATTTTTGACTGATATACTGAGCAAAAGATGTAAGAAGACAAGTGCAATCACACCAAGGTGATTTTAACATTGTGCTTGTCATGACACATTCAGTGATGCACATTACATACTTGATGCTGTTTGTGTGTCTTCACCAGGCTCATCAGCTAAATTTAATTGTGTGAAATATTAGGACCTGTTTCCAGTGGATATATTCTTACCCCTGCAACAAACTGTCTTCTGCTTGTCAAGGAAGGCTATTTTGTCTGAAAGACGTTTAAAAACTTTTTCCTGAAAAATGTTCTGTCTAAAAGGAAATGACAGTTTTTTTCTCTTTGCACGTGTCAATGCGGCCACCCTGAAAACAATCCAGAACGCCCTCATCTGCATCTCTCACTCTGCTGAAATGTGCCAGCACCTAAGCTGGATGTAGAGAGAGGGAACGGATGACACAGCATCAACGCCACGGGACACACACAGGTGCAGAAATAGATGTAAAGGTCAAGAGGGCAGGCGAGACGGTGACACTAAGAAAAAGCAACACATCAGCAAGCGACCTGGCTCTGGTTAACGGTGTTGGGCAGATATCAGACATGACGGATGGTGAGGCCCAGGGTGTGAGTCACTGAGCGACGCAGAGACTCAGCGCTTGAGTGGAAGAACTGGCCTTCTCCTTTAAACGCCCTGAGCCCACCGCTACTTCTTCATAACTGTGTTTGTGTGTCTGCAGTGCAAAGAGAAAACAGGCTGTTTTCATTTCAAATGCAAATTATTGGAATGTTAGTCATTTATTAGTAGTAATTAAGCACATATTAATGCCTTATTCCACATGAGCTTATTCTTCATCCCTAATCCTTACTAACTATTAATAAGCAGCAAATTAGGACTTTATTGAGAGAAAAGCTGTAGTTTATAGTGAAAACGTTACCACTTTAGGGATCAGTTGTCACTATTAACTAGTTTCTTATTAGCATGCCTATTATTAACAAAATGAATGTTTATTAGTGCTTATTCTGAACATATTCTGACTGCATTTTCTATATCCCTAGGATAACTAATGCTTAAACTTAACTACCATAGCAGCACATTTCAAGGTTCAAGGTTCAAGGTAGGCTTTATTGTCATTTCACTGTATACGGGTATACAGGGAGACGAAATGGCGAGAGCAGCATGTTTACTGTTCAAGAAGAAACAGTGACTGTGTACAGCATGTGTTTAGGCAACAAGCTGATTAAGGAAAAACAGTCCTTTGAAAGAGGCTGTATTTTATAGGCAAAAGTCATAGTTAACGGTTTGTCACTCTTTATGATCAGCTGTAAGTCAACTCTAAGCTGTTATATCAACCAAATGAACGCGTGAGCAGTAATCCTAACATGCCTAGTGTGTGCTGTATATCAGCAAATGAGCTGCACCTACTGATTGATGGCCCTACTTAATATTCATGAGCCAGGCTAATAAGGTTTGCGTTGTGTCCCCGCCCCTTTTCGGATGGCCCTTAAGCCCCTGATCATGTTACATGCGTCACATACTTTTCTGTGCCAACATCACCGACTCAAAATCCCCTCCAAGGTCATCCATTCAGGAGCATCTGTCTCTCAGCAGAGGAGAAATGTGGCCCGGTCTCTTATTTATAATCTGTCCTCTGAGGGAAGTGCTTTCTCCTTTTAAGAATGGCTGCTGGAATCAGGGCAGCACTACTGTCCTTATTAGAGGAGATTGTACTCCTTCTGAGCAATTCCTGCTGGGACCCTAGACTAAATAGGTTTGTCAGAGGGGAATGAGAACGCGGACCGGCGGACTAGATTAGCGTGCCGATCAAGGGCATGGGACGAGGGCACAGCCTAGCTAAGATGTGACGGTGTAGAGGCAGCAGTGTGATCCGGTAGCCAACAGCCATCGTCTTTGCTCCAGAACCAATGTCAAAGCGTCGCCAGGGATCGCTCAGGTGAAGCTCTGATAAGTGGAGCTGGCCCAGCGATGCTCATTGTGTGAGCTGCGGTCATGTTGTGTTTGCAGCTTGGCTCTGGGATGTTTTGCCAGCTGGCTTTGACCTTCAGTGCCTCTTACCGATTAAATGCGGCATTGGATTCCATGGAGTACATCCATAGCCCTTCTGTTTCTTTCCACTTTAATTTCTGCGAAAAAAATGTGCTATTAGCAGCATTTAGCATTTTCTCTCGAAGCATTCGAGCTCAATGCCAGAGTGCTATTAAGCGCCAAGGTCAAAACTTTCACATCTGTGCCTTTAATACACCTCCGCTGCACTGGGCCAGGTTTGGGAGATATTTTACCTCTCGTTTCATTATAAATTAGTCAGGAGACACATCAGGATGTGCGAAACATGAGCAGAGAGATTAGCGAGACAGTCTAAAGGTTGGTTACTTTTAAACAGGCTAATTCGAGCAAGGATGTGCACTGTGTCGAAGTGAGATGGACCATCAGACTCAAATAGAAATGAGAACAGAGGAAGGCATGGGGGAGGACAGTCACGGTGAGGGAACAGACACTTCTGGCCGGCTTGCAGCTGGCGCACATTGAGACCATTAGCATACAATAGCTGCTTGGCATCGTCATGCCCTAGCCCAACTCAACGGCAAATAGTTTACCAGCAAAGACAGAAGTGCCTTTCTCGCTGTCTGAACGCATAGACTCGTTGTACTGTGTAAAAATAGCAACCCGTCCCTCAGCCTTCAAAGATTTTTTTAATCCTCGTTACCTGTACCTCGACCTGCAGGCTTTCAGATGGCATCCATCTTTTTATCTAAAAAGAGCGGACTAAAAGGAGATGCTTTCTGTATTTTTGGGAGGTCGCCAGGCTCCTCCATATCTCGCTCGGCTCCCATCTGCCAGGAACTCTCTCTGTGAGAGTGGCCAACACCCACAACTTCGGGAAAAGTGGGCGCTTTAGCGGCTCAATACTACCCACGTAATGTAGCGTAGCATCCAGGAGGAACCAGGGAGATTCATGTTGTCCTTACAGAGCAAATTCTTTATTCAGCAGAGATGAACAGAGCATCAGCCCTGGCTCATCATTGATTGTAGTATGAGTAAGGTAAGCATAGATGAAAGGCACAAGTATTGACTGAAGCGCTTGAAGAAATCGAAGAGGGATAAAGTTACACATTAGTGTCTGGAGAGTGTTCACTGTTTGGATGCCTCCTGTCCGAGTTGTTTTTCAGGTTAATAACGCACAATACTTTGTTTTCCTACTTATTCACTGACACCTATCCTGTCCTTGTGTTGAGGAAACTGGGAATAAGTGCAGAGGCATTTTCTTCAGCTTGAAGCTTATTCATTTCACTCTTGAACCCCCGGTTACATAAACTAATTAGACTAGTCTTAAAATTAGTCATCTTGTTTTAAAAACCGGTTATAACTTTTAAAATCCAGTTACAAAAAGATAGACTGGTCTAATTTAATGGATAAAACTGATTACCTCTTGAAAAATGTTTAACGCAACTGGCCCTTGGTGTGAAAGGGCCTATAAAGTCACCAAAATATAACAAAATATAGGTGGACTCAAAATGGCACAAACTAGGTGGTGGTGTATGATAGTGCTAAATGGTCATTGCTGGGTAGTGGTGACTGTGTCCTGAGGGAGCAGCCATAACTCATGCCCAGCTTATTAACAAGACTAGATGTGACCATTTGTCTTCATAATCATGTCACACTTGGGGTGTCAGCACAAGTCACTCCAGCAGAGCAGAGCAACAGCCTGCTCCTAAACATGTTCCTAACACTCACACCAAACACATAGTTTGCAGAGAAGGCAAGATTATGCCGTCCTCCAGGCTGATGGATCTATCAATCTAGCGCTCTAGAGCTAACAGGCAATACAGGGGGACACAGGAAAGGCATGGCATTTATAACATGTTATCTACTCCTACACGTAAATCACACACAGCTACATGTTTTGAATGTCGACGCTTCCAGCAGGAGAAGATCAAAGGGTGCATGCACTGGATAGCACAGATGCACCACTGTCAAATCATGCCACAATGAAGATGCCAATTACACCATTTAACCAACGGACGCAGGCGAGTGCCTTCCTACTCTAAAGGTGATGCGATGCTGATTTTCGATGTGAGAAAATGTGCAAGAATGGATCCCGTAGTCATCTCGTCTGTAATTAAACCATATGGAGAAGCATGCAAGGCTTCTTCTACCTAGCAACACTATCATCGTATAAAGTAGCAAATTTAGTTTGACCCCTGTGCTGTTGCCTGGGAGACACATCCTAGTTAATAACTCTGCAAGACAGCCAACCAGCATCAGCAGCAGGTCTGAGGGGAAGAACCTGTCTGAGAGAGCTCACAGCGCACAGGAATGGAAATGATTATTATGTGAAAGAGTGTCACTGTTCGGGAGTGAGTTCATGCGGGATGATTGTGTGACGGTGGCACGAAACAGCACACACTCACCCTCTGTCGGCGAGGTTTTCACCCTCTGGCACAGTCCCTCGATACCTCCGTAGTCCTCCTGAATTCTGACCACCGCCTCCGTTCCTCGGAGCTCCATGAGCGAGCGCAGCTCCATGAGCGAGCATCCAAATCCCCCCGCATGGTTGCTGTCATTTCTTTGGTTCTTGGTGTAAAAATCGCTGTTTGTCATGTCCCCCATGGCGGCTGAGTATTGCTTGGTAGCTTTTCTTCAAAGCGGATGAGAAAAACGCCGCACAGGGCAGAGAAGGAGTCCCTGGTGCGGCCGGAGAACAGGTGTCTAAAAAAAAAAAACGAGAGCAATGCAGGAGAGAACAGGAGGATGAGGAAGAAAACAGATCCCTTCCGCTGTCCGCAGTTGATGAGTGGCTCCTCTGCGTTACGCCATCCGCGAGATCCCAGCTGAGGTCCTGAGGACGTCTGCGCTCACCACGGCTGCAGACCGACGGCTCTCCATACGCGGTTTCCCATTCTACCTGCTTCCCGACGGCTGCTGTCTACATGGTGATCCGCTCCATTACTCCTTCAGAGACAGAGAGAGGGAGAGAGAGAGGACAGGAGGGGAGGGTGAGAGAGAGTGAGAGAGAGAGAGAGGGAGGGAGGGAGAGATAAGCATGAGTGTTTCTCAGAGGTGCAAGCAGCACAAAAGTGAGAGAGGCGCTAGGAAAGCACGGCGCACGGCATTGTGTCGTCAACGCATCTGCGTTTCGCATCTCACACACAGAGGTGGGGGGTGTCCATCTATTCCTGTGATTCTCCTCGTCACATGCATAGCTGCGGCAGGCTGCTCTTTGATTGCTTGCTGACTACATACAGATCTATGTACATACCGGAGGGACATGTGAGCGTTTACACTGCTCGTGCGATCTGAACGAGACTGCGGAGCGCTTCAAAAGGGTTTGACGCTATCAAGAAATGCGCGCAACGCATCCCACACTGCAGCGAGTTTAGCTAGCGATGGTAAAGAATTATATAATTCTTCCACGCTGATGCGTCTGTGCTGCATACAGCATCGTTTGAAAGCCATCTACACCCTGCAGGGCAATTCTTACATTTATCGCTTTCTGAAATCACACCAAGACACAAATAGCTGTTCAATGCACTGCAGCACTTCTGTGCATGGAGTAATGATCTAAAGGCAGTGACGCCACTTGCTACATTTTTCAGCAGTGTAACAGTAGCTCAAAATAGTGTCACTTTTCCACTAACAAGCTACTATTTCCAACTTAAAAACGGTGTAGCATGACAAAACACTACATCGCTGTGTTTTGAATCACGTTGTGCCGACAACGAGCCAGCATATGATCACATGGGCTCTGTTAAATCAATGATTTTAGCCCCTCGATCCTCTTTTCATGAGTCAAAATAAAGTCCTCAACTGACATGTTTTAATTAATGCTGTAACTGCGTTTTTAAAACGTATCATCTGGGATGAGAAGATAAACGCAATAAGCAGCTCTCTAATAGCTTCCGTGTAACTTGCTTACGTATTTGGGGTTAGTAACTTGTACTAACACACATACACACAGTATCTGTACGTACAGTTTCAGACAAGTTGATATTTTCTACTAAATATAGTTACACAGTTCATTTTAAACACTAGCCATATTCCAGCTATTTGTAGATTAACATCCTGACTGAATTCTGACCTGACCTGAAGACATGCGATTATTGCCTGAATCTATCTGAAAGACTAAACAGCTGGGAAAGGAAATCCATACCATTTTCTAAAGAGAAACATTTGTAGTGTTCTCAGTGAATGTCTTTGTCAGGAGCAAATGATCAAGGAACTATTGTCAGAATTTGTCCGAACTCCCAGACTCCAGCTTGATGTGTTTAAGAGTAAAACAATGACTATATTCAAATCTACTTATAATACATTTATTTCATGCTAAGTATACTACAAATACATTTGCATTTATGGACTTAGGCCCGGTTTCACAAACGGGGCTTAGCTTAAGCCAGGACTAGGCATTAGTTAAATTAAGACATTTAAGTAACTTTTACAAAAATGCCTTATAACAAAATATTACAGGTGTAAAACTTAAGACTGAACAATGACACTGACATGTTTTAAGATATGTGAGAGCAAGATATTTTCATCTCAAACATGCAATTTAGTTTTGGACTAGCTTAAGCCTTGTCTGTGAAACTGGGGGTTAGAGTCTGCTAAACTGGAACAGCTAAATGTTTGCTTAATGCACAGGAAGTGTCCAACTAAAGATATACTAAAGTGTATATGCCATTGTGCCAAAGTGGATAATCCAAGTATATTTAAAGAGCGATATTATCATTCAAGTCTAATTATAATATTAGTAAGAATATATTTAAACTATTTTTATTTCATACTAAGTATAGGTTCAAACCTATTAACGTATTTACTGACAGATACCTCGAGACCAACCGATATAAAAAACTTTATTTGGTGTATTACTTGTGCTCAATGCATATTTCTTATTAATAAGCCTAAACTGTGTGCTTATGTCACTTTTAAAGAGGATTGTGCAATATTGCCCTGTAAAACATTCATTATCGAAGCTCTCTAACTTGATCTTGCTGAGCAGGACATGTTTCTCACTGAAATCACAAGTGGCCTCGTATGGGATGGGCCATGGTTCCTTCAGGACTAATCAATATCCACTCCAACCCAGCACCAGCTCCACCGGCTGTGCCAATGATCGTCTCTCAGGGAGGCGTAATGAAGTCCTCCAGAAGGTTACTACAGGTAATAACACAAGTGCAGCTGCTCCTATCGGGATGCTGTGACTAATGCTCTCACATCATCGCGTGAAACAACACCGTGCATAATCTGAACAGAACTACAACTCCATGCACAATATTTCAACAATGCTTTCGGGAAGATATTGCTATCAGCACAAGATGCTATCGCTGTAAAGGAGGTGACAAGCCATCCCAAAGAGCACCTGCACTCCGAGTCTAATTATGTTCTGATTTATGAAAGCAAAGAAAAAGACTGACAAAGACAAATGATGTGTTCAGAGCGTAAACACGGCACAAAACAAGTTACACAATGGCACTGCAGACCTTTTGAAAGTCTTTTAAACTTCTGCAAGAAATTTCAAAGCATCTTGAGAAGTGTCTGCCTGAGACCCATTAAGTTGCCTTATCACGACTGCTCTTCTAATTCTTTTATTAGGAATAATATGCAATATCCACTCTGTGCTGGAGAGTCCCACGAGCAAACAGCTTCTAACGTGACAATCTGTGACTGAACATAAACCTGTACAGCAGTCTAATTATACAGCTTAGACATTTAAAAAGCACTTTGTTAGCTTCAAGCCACTGTCTGGTTCTAGATTATGACATGCTGAAATGATTGTGCATAACTCGGCATGTTAATTTCTTATTTGATACTGGTGGCTTCCATTATATAATGTCGGTCTACTCTATATGAGTCCTTCTGAAAAAGCATATAGTTTAATGAGTGATGGCAATTATGAGAGCAAAATCTGGATGCTGGGGAGAAGGTGTGCTGCTGAAGATAAAATATCACAGGAATCCTTTAGACTGATGAAATCTGTTTGTGTTCTCAGCCTTTACAGTAGCATTTTTTTTTTTTTTGGAAAGATAAACAGTACAATGGACTGAACACACTGTACATCCGTCCTCCAAAGCCTTGTTTAGCCTCCTTTCTGAAATGAAATACAGTGCCATCCTGACTAAGGTCTATGGAGAAGGATGTACTTTTTGGTTCCTCTCTTTGACCGGTATCTCTTCTCAGTAGCTGAGCCATCCTCAAAGGAGTAATATAATAGTTGGCATGCCAGAGCAATCTGAGGAAGTGCAGGCATTTTCATTATTAATGTAGACTTGTAATTATTTAATGAGACACACCTAATTGTAAATAAACATGAAGATGTCATTTTCAGTTTAAACAATCCTCTACATGGGATACATGGGATTTAGACACACAATAATAGTTGCTCAGTGTGTTAATAAATGCTTTATTAACACGTCCCTGCAGTAATTCATGATTAAGTCAGGTAGTTAAAGCATTTAGTAGTTGCCAGACGTCTGACTAGTTATGGCTTGTAAAGCACTTATAAAGCAGATGTAAAGACTCTTCCAAACACAACACAGAGTGATACAGAACACATATTTAATGCAAAAAAACATCTGCACACTTCATAAAAAAATAAGATAAAATAAAAATAAACCTCTGTAATTTCATAGAAAACAATAAACTATATATCCACGTATATTAGAGTAGTGGTTTACATTACAAAAGGTTAGTTTTGTCACATTTTACTGCTCACAGTTTCATAGCCGAACAAAATGAGACAATATCAAGCTCACTAGCCTAAAATCACTGGGATTCATAGTCATTTGGTTCATTCAGGTATTTTAATCGTAGAGATGAAAAATAAAACTGCTTTTTTGTTTGTTTACACATCTTTTGTGTGTAATTCTTACATTGTATTGATCAATACTATGTTTAGATATAAACAAATGCATCGAAATATGTTATTCACACTGTTCTGTATACACATACACAGTAGTCAACACTTGAAGCGGACCAAAAAAGTGTATTAAAGTTGTCCAAAGACAAGAACACATTTTGGTTTTAGGACAACTTTGATGAAAACTGACTCTCTTGAATCTGATCTGAAAGCTGAATAAATAAGCTTCTCATTGATGTATGATTTGATGGATAGGGCAATATCTGGCCGAGATACAACTATATGAACATCTGGAATCTGAGGGTACAGAAAAATATAAACGCTGAGAAAATCACCTTTAAAGTCCAAATGAAGATCTTATCCATGCATATTACTAATCAAAAATTCAGTTTTAATATGTTTTCGGTAAGAAATTGACTAAATACCTTCATGGAACATGATCTTTACTTACTATCCTAAGGATTTTTGGCAAAAAATAAATAATTTTGACCATATTTTTCAGTGACTTAAGATTGGTTTTATGGTCCAGGGTCACATATATATTCAATGTTAGAAGTTATTTTAGTGTAGCTTGGCTGTAGATGAGTTTCTATTGTAACCTACAGTAGTTTCCCAATATTAGCAGATTTCACACGCATGTATTTAAAGCTAGTGACACCGTTCCCCATATAGGACAGATATCATATGGATGTGTAGCTGATATGATCATTATATTGAGTAGAGCTCAGTAGAGGTCTGGTGATATACAGTATAGTGACAGTAACTTCAGAAGTTCTGCCCCCTACTGTAACTGTGCAGTATAAAGCCCTCAAGAAAGCACCATCATTCCCTGCTGATCTGCAGAAGGAGTGAGGAAGGTGAAGATGTCGAGTGGAGTGTGTGAGTCTTCACTGTGCTGTCAACATACAGAAACTAGAACATTCTGCTCCGTTCAGCTCCTGCCTGAACACGGAGGGAATACTTCTCACGATATCGAACGATACTGGTCACTGCTTGTCATGAAATGAATATTGACATACAGTGGCTTCAAATGTACAGACTTGAAACATGCTGCACAAGTCATAAGAAGAACATTTGTACAGCACAGTAACTGTCGGGAGAAATATGCCTATACTAATATGTTTGCACAATTACAAAAGCTGCGTAAATAAACAACAGCTGCCGAAAGGTTTTTCGTTTTCTTCTTTTCAAAAAATAAATAAATAAATAAAACATATTTTTGTGTGGTTCTTTAATACTAAGAGCTCAAAACACTTTTGATTTGTAAACTAATACATTTTGTCATGTGCATCAAATAATTAGCTTTTCTGGTATGTAAACTTGCTTGATAGTGCACCCGGTGCAGCATTACACTTGTGATGTGAAACACGACTCACAATTTTAAAAAGTGCTCAAAAACTCGTCAAAGATTAAGTTACATGGATACAAATGTGTAGGTTCTGTTATTTTCATATGCAATTGATCTGCCACAATATGTACAACATCCAACATAGCCTAAATGAATGTTGCCAGATTCACATACACCTGTTTAGTGTAAACCTGAATGCTTTTACAACATAGTGTCATTTTTCAGAAATGTCGACAGAGACATTTTTTGGAATCACATTAAATTAGAAATACACATCTTCACCGTTTATTCTTCCAGTAATTAATGGCGGGATTGTAATTTTTGGCTAAGCGATTCCTTTAGCAATACAAAGAGCACACCACCACATTCTCTCAGGTGCACTTTGGGTATTTCCATAAACACAATTCAACATCAAATTGAAAAACAGGTTTTCTCTGCCTGCGTGGCAAGTTCTAATTGTGCTGTGATCTTGTGAATGTGAAGATCTCCCGACAGACGGGCTATTTTTGAAACAAATAGCTGTGGATGAAAGGGTGCCACTAGAAGTCATTTTGTTGTAAAGGGTAAAGAGATTGCGAGCCACGCTGCCTTTTCTTCCCAAGAGTCCTTCTTTGTCCATGGTGAGAGAGGGTCTCTTGAAGAAAGTGGCCGTGGATCGCTCCAGGGTTGTCAAGCCTTTGCAGAGAGTGCTGGATATTACACGCTATGTCTCTCACATGACTGCACGCAAACCACGGCTTGAGCGATCGCCCTTTGTTGCCATCAAGACCATAATGCATCCTGTCTCTCAATGCCAGCGCTGGTGAAAGAGCTGCCTAAACATGTGAAGGTGAGCAGAGCTCAGGTCTCTAACACTTTATTTGGATTGCAGTAGAATTTACTGTTAGTACAATTTGGACACATTCTACTCACAGTAAATAAATTCGCAACTACATTTCAACTAGTAGTCATTAGAGCAGGGTTGTCCAAACTCGGTGTCCTGCAGGGTTTAGCTCCAGCTTGCCTCAACACACCTGCCTGGGGGCGTTTCTCAATGTCAAGGAAGGATCTTCGGAAGACAGAATTTCGAGGATGCTACGTCATCGACATCCGTCGAAGGACTGTTCCAATGTCGAGGATCCTCGGAATTTCAACC